>OX424572.1:86525154-86827446 GCA_949152435.1 Gastracanthus pulcherrimus
TATTTATTTATTTATTTATTTATTTATTTATTTATTTATTTATTTATTTATTTATTTATTTATTTATTTATTTATTTATTTATTTATTTATTTATTTATTTATTTATTTATTTATTTATTTATTTATTTATTTATTTATTTATTTATTTATTTATTTATTTATTTATTTATTTATTTATTTATTTATTTATTTATTTATTTATTTATTTATTTATTTATTTATTTATTTATTTATTTATTTATTTATTTATTTATTTATTTATTTATTTATTTATTTATTTATTTATTTATTTATTTATTTATTTATTTATTTATTTATTTATTTATTTATTTATTTATTTATTTATTTATTTATTTATTTATTTATTTATTTATTTATTTATTTATTTATTTATTTATTTATTTATTTATTTATTTATTTATTTATTTATTTATTTATTTATTTATTTATTTATTTATTTATTTATTTATTTATTTATTTATTTATTTATTTATTTATTTATTTATTTATTTATTTATTTATTTATTTATTTATTTATTTATTTATTTATTTATTTATTTATTTATTTATTTATTTATTTATTTATTTATTTATTTATTTATTTATTTATTTATTTATTTATTTATTTATTTATTTATTTATTTATTTATTTATTTATTTATTTATTTATTTATTTATTTATTTATTTATTTATTTATTTATTTATTTATTTATTTATTTATTTATTTATTTATTTATTTATTTATTTATTTATTTATTTATTTATTTATTTATTTATTTATTTATTTATTTATTTATTTATTTATTTATTTATTTATTTATTTATTTATTTATTTATTTATTTATTTATTTATTTATTTATTTATTTATTTATTTATTTATTTATTTATTTATTTATTTATTTATTTATTTATTTATTTATTTATTTATTTATTTATTTATTTATTTATTTATTTATTTATTTATTTATTTATTTATTTATTTATTTATTTATTTATTTATTTATTTATTTATTTATTTATTTATTTATTTATTTATTTATTTATTTATTTATTTATTTATTTATTTATTTATTTATTTATTTATTTATTTATTTATTTATTTATTTATTTATTTATTTATTTATTTATTTATTTATTTATTTATTTATTTATTTATTTATTTATTTATTTATTTATTTATTTATTTATTTATTTATTTATTTATTTATTTATTTATTTATTTATTTATTTATTTATTTATTTATTTATTTATTTATTTATTTATTTATTTATTTATTTATTTATTTATTTATTTATTTATTTATTTATTTATTTATTTATTTATTTATTTATTTATTTATTTATTTATTTATTTATTTATTTATTTATTTATTTATTTATTTATTTATTTATTTATTTATTTATTTATTTATTTATTTATTTATTTATTTATTTATTTATTTATTTATTTATTTATTTATTTATTTATTTATTTATTTATTTATTTATTTATTTATTTATTTATTTATTTATTTATTTATTTATTTATTTATTTATTTATTTATTTATTTATTTATTTATTTATTTATTTATTTATTTATTTATTTATTTATTTATTTATTTATTTATTTATTTATTTATTTATTTATTTATTTATTTATTTATTTATTTATTTATTTATTTATTTATTTATTTATTTATTTATTTATTTATTTATTTATTTATTTATTTATTTATTTATTTATTTATTTATTTATTTATTTATTTATTTATCCGTTCTCCCGTGTTCTGTATTCTTAGTCGTGAAAAATGTTGTAATGTACAAAATATAAAGAGTACATTTTAATAAAGAGTAAATATATCTGCGTGTGTGATGAGTGTATGTATCGGCTGAATTGTAATTGGTTTTAAATTGTGACGTGATGGGTGTACGTGTATGCAAGAATGAGTAGACTTCAGAAATTGTTATGGAACTGTGATATAAACAAACTGTGATATTAGATAATGACAAATTTGTACAACAATTTTTATATTTATACACTGACGAACTGTGATAGTGATCAAAGACTTAATGTAATGACAAAATAACAATTTTTATGTAATGTATTTTTGCCAAAATTGACAAATAAATCGTATATCTATCTATCTATCTCTCTCTCTCTCTCTCTCTCTCTCTCTCTCTCTCTCTCTCTCTCTCTCTCTCTTTCTCCCTTTGGGAGTTGAGAAGTCGCTTCAAATAGTGCTCCGTCTTTACACTGCATTAAAGCGTTATTTCAAACACGGCGAAAACAGATAAACCGGTCACGTGAAGGCTCACTCTGCTGGCTTTCATTTCATGTGTTCGAAAGCATCAAGATCCTTGTCATACTCAAAGATTATCCATTCTTTAACATAAGAAACTTGAGGTTGGTGTATTTATCAAGCCGTTTGTCGTCTTGCCTCTCTGCTTTTCTGCGCACGCGCAAGGACTGGTCTTCACATACATTTGACTGCTGCGCCTTACGTTTTGTTTTCGGCCGACCTCTAACATGTCTGCTCGGCTTCAAAAATGAGGTTACTGATCTTCCCACGTAACTCGTGGCAATCTGGAAGCATCCCAATGCAAAAAATTTGCAGTTCTTTATCACAGAAACTGAACGAAACAGAAACGGTACGGACGACCTTAGAAATCTCCGCCTAAACAAGTGCACAAACGCCCCAGCACTTTTGGGTTCGCTCATGGCTAATAATAATGCGAATCCGCATCGCTCTGCGCAGCATCATTTGTCGCTATCAGCTGGTAATAAAGCAGCCGGTGTCTCCTCAGTAGAGCATACACCGGCTACGCGGCCGGCGGCTCTCATGCCTATCCTACCTACACACTAGCAGACGCACTCACCAACGCCTCTCCCCTCTCCACCGCAGCTCGACTCAACAACACTACGGCTGCCGGAGGCACGTCTTCATGTCTATCTCCATCTCTATCTCCATCTCTCTCTCACTCCACGCCGTTCGCAACACCAACTACTGGAGAACAGTATGTTCCCCCACTGTTACTACCACAGAAACAGTAGACTGCCGCTAGCTCTACCACGAATTTGCCTGCGCTTGGACTACCGGCTTACTATACAGTGACTGCGTCGAGCGCCAAACAAATCGAAAAATCTGAGAATGTTGATGATATGCTAAATATGATGAAGCAACTTATGCTGCAGCAGACGCAACTGATTTTTGCAGAATTCAATTCATTAAAAGAAACACAACAAAAGCAGTTCGAACAAGTTTGCACAAGATAAGAGAACTTAATTGAAGAAAGGCTACATGACTTGACTGCGATTAACACAAGACTCGAAGACGATCAATCACAGATACAAAAATGTGTCCAAACGGCTGAGTCGCAAAATGCACAACTCCAACAGTTGAACCAGAAAGTTGAAGCACTTGCCAACAGATCTTCGCTGGGTAATACCACTGCAACCCCAGCGCCTGCAGCTAATTTTGATTCTGTGGAACTTATCATCTCCGGTATCCCACTCGACATTTTGTTGATCCCACACCAGATTGCCATAAAGGTTCTGGGAGCCTTGAATTTGCCTAATCTTGTTGGGGATATTTTGTCAGCGGAGGATTTTCCGCGGACTTCGGCCACATCATCGGACACTCGACAACAATCAGCTCCTGTTTTTCGATCTCAAGAGTCCAATACGCACCCGCATAATGGTAATTCATTATCTTCACGTTCCAGAAATTTTCGTAGCGTAGTAAAAAAATTAAAATCTGCTCATATTCGTGACCACGCAGTGTTTACGCGGCTTAATTTAAAATCACTTACAGCAGCAATGGTATTCGGTCACGCTTCCACCTCGTTGATATTTCTGCGAACTTTGTACCCTAGGCATGTATATAATCTTTTGTTAAAAACCAGATCGCAATCTAGTAAATTAGGATACAAACGACCAGGAGTTATCAACTTGGTGGTACACATGTGCAAAGATAATACATCTCCTCTTATTCCGATCAATAATGATTATGACTTACTAGCTTGCCAGCCGATAATAGAAGCTAGCAAACGGGCCCCTAGGTCTTAAATAATTTGTCCGGTGATCTTATTGAGATGTCCGATCTGTCAGGTGCTAATGTCTCACCGCATTTTCCGACAGGTGCCAACGCGAGCGACAATTCTTAGAATTAAGATCGGTTAATACGAATACGGTACAGTCCCCACCCCCTGTCCTCCTCGATGGTGTTGAAATCATGTATGCCAATGTCAATGGTCTTACAACCCATTTCGAGGAAGTAGAAGCATATCTTGGCCTACACTCCAAACACATAGTAGGCATCACAGAATCAAAACTGTCTAATCAGGACAAAGACATATCTGTGACCATTGACGGGTAAGCCCTGATTCGGCACGACTGCGTAAGACGTGCAGGTGGAGGAATCGCTATCTACATTAACAACTTTAAGTTTAAGACTCTTGCGACGTCCGATGTCCATGATGACAGTGTCCCTGAGTATATTATAATGGAAATCACCCACGATTGCAAATCACTCTTATTTTCAGTAGTTTATAGGCCACCAAAAACAGCAATGCCGCATGAATTTTTTCACAAACTCTCAGCTTTTTTCACGCGTTACGACAGTATAGTTATCACGGGTGATGTCAATGTGAAGATGTTATCTACTACGTCATACGAAGACAAATACATGTATGACATCATTCGATCGAATGCTCTGTACCTTGTTCTTTCTGGGCCAACTCACCATACGATCAACGCGCAACGTCTTCAATCTCACACATGGCTCGACCTATTTATTGTATATTCGCCTTCAGCGGTTATAAGATATAGCAAATCAGATGCTCCGTTTACTTATGGGCACGACAGTATAGAATTGACTATACCTTTTAGTATTATGCGCAATATTTCTCGTCAAATTAAAACTCTTAATCTCCGTGGTCTCAACAGAGCTCAGTATCTCGCTGATTTATCCAATAATTTGAATGATTTTAAACAATACAATAATATTAATCAATTAATCACTCGATTTAACAATGCTGTCACTTGCTCCCTTAATAAATTTGCACCTTTTCGTTCCATTAATATATGTAATCGCCGAAAACCATGGGTCTCATCTGACATCCGCTCCGCCATGAAAGAACGCGATAGAGCTTATAAGAGAGCACGTGACAGGGGACAGCAACTTACCGAATATCGAGCTCTGCGTGCAAGGGTCCTACAAAAGCTTCGAAACTCAAAAAACGCTTATTATGCTAATGAAATAGCCAGAGCTCAACGCTCAAATCGTCTATGGTGTTCTCTCAATAGGCTAGGTATAACATCCTCTCGATCAACCTCGTCTTTTTCGCTCTTTTCACACAATGATATCAATAATCATTTTATATCCGTCGCTAACGCATCTAGATCATCTCCTGTACTCCCGCTACCACCACTCCCCTCAGCTCCATCTCATATACATTTACTAACTTTCTCTAACATCACCCCCAGTGATATCTCTGAAGCACTTGCCTCAGCCAAGTCCAAGACTTACGGGCTTGATGCAATCACTATTAAACATCTCTCACTATCATGTCCCACCATTCTTGAAACACTCACCACATTTTGCAATCTATCAGTCACCAAGGCATCTTATCCAGCGCTTTGGAAACAGACTCTTATTACTCCTATTCCCAAAGTACCAGCTCCATCCGACATATCTGAGCTACGACCCATTGCTAGGTTGTCTGAGTCGCATTGAGAAACACAACCATTTCATCCGACGGCAGGCTGGCTTTAGAGCAGGTCACAGTACTCAGACGGCTCTGCTCTGCGTTCTCGATGACGTAAGATTCGAAATGAATAGCTCTGGTTTCACGATCCTAGTCTTATTTGATTTTTCCAAGGCGTTTGATACGATTCCCCAACACATATTAATTCATAAACTTCGATCATTTAGAATCAGTGATCACTCTATACAGTGGTTCATTTCTTATCTTGCTGATAGATGCTAGGCTGTTATTGATGAAGGTAGCAGCATATCGGACTGGATTGATACTTGGGCTGGCGTTCCCCAGGGCTCCGTCCTAGGCCCATTATTGTTCGCCATCTTCATCAATGACCTCCCCATGGTACTGACATTCACCAGACAAATGATCTACGCTGATGACACTCAAATTTACAGAAGCTGCAAACGTCATGATCTCATTGACACCATTAACAAGGTATCTGAGGATTGTGCTGCGATTGCCAAGTGGGCCTCTTGCAATGGACTCACTCTAAATCTGTCCAAAACCAAAGCAATGCTCTTTGGTTGCACATTAAATATTTCATTGATCGATTTAGAACTCTTACCTAAGGTTACAGTCAATGGCACTCCCATCTCTTTTGTCAATCTTCAACAAGTTCAAGCTCCTTCGTAGTTGAGTATCCAATCGTTTTGATACAGAGAAAAATCGATTCTATGGGGAAAAAATAAGCAACGCGCCGGATTCAAAGGCGAAATGGAAGGTACTGCGCAAACTTGGAATCGCAAGCTCCAAACCACCCTCTCCTTTTACATACTTCTCAGCAGCTGCCCTCAATGCACACTACGCTTCTATCTCGAACACTGCTCCACCACTCATGCACTCAGATTTTCTGGCGTCAAGTACAATGCCTATCAACCCATACGCAAATCTGCAGTTTTCACCTCGTCCCGTTACTGAACGTGAAGTGTTAATTGCCATTCAAAATGCGTCGTCCAAAGCTGTTGGCTGTGATGGTATTTCGATCGAAATGCTAAAACTTGCGCTTCCCACGCTCCTCTGGCCTCTCACGTCAGTGTTTAACGCTTCAATTGTAAGCGCTACCTTTCCAGCTACCTGGAAGCGTGCCCTACTTCAGCCGCTCTCTAAAGTTAGGACTCCATAAACTTTATCGCACACTAGGCCGATCGCAATGCTCCCTTAACTTTCTAACATACTAGAAAGACTAGTGCACAATCAATTATCGTCATATCGCGAGGATAACTCTCTTCTCGACTCGTGCCAGACAGGCTTTCGGAAAGGGCACAGCACCCAGATTGCGCTCCTGAGAGTCCTGGATGATGTGCGCGAAGCAATCGATAAACGAAAAGTGACAGAACTCGTCCTTTTCGACTTTTCCAAAGCTTTCGATACTATTTCGCATGCACGTCTGCTTAGCAAACTTCGAGCTATGGGCTGCTCCAATCATGCACTTAACTGGTTGTACTCATATCTCCACGACCGCTTACAGGCCGTGATTGACGAGGGCGGTTCCATATCTGATTAACTCAAGGTGACGAGTGGTGTTCCCCAAGGTAGTGTGCTTGGACCGCTTGTTTTCTCCATCTGTATCAATGACCTACCCTCGGTTTTAAGCGTTTCCAAGCACATGATCTTTTCAGACGACACGCAGATTTATCACTCGTTCTTTCCATCTGAACTGTCCGAGGGCATTGCAGCGATAAATCGCGATACTTCTGCTGTCGCCACTTGGTCTGCAGCTAATGGCTTGCAGCTCAACCTAAAGAAAACGAAAGTTATGCTCCTGGGAAGTCAATTCTTTACAACGCAACTTGATCCTCGCATAATCCCGAAGGTCACCGTTAAAGGCCTGCAGCTCCCATATGAGAGTGAGGTAAAAAGTTTAGGCGTACGGATAACTCCAACCCTTAACTGGGGCAAGCACTTGAAGCAAGTTCTACGCAGGGTGCACAGGTCACTATGTCTTAAAGCATTGCAGGCGTTCGCTATCTCGCGGCCTAAGAAAACATTTAGTCGAGTCTCTCGTGCTCCCCCACTTTGACTACGCGTGCGAAGCTTATCACGACCTTGATCAGATGCAGAATCTCAAGCTACAGCGCGCCTTGAATGCCTGCGTCCGCATTGTTATTGGCTGCATCCTCAGACGAAGTCATGTCACCCCGTATATACTATCTCTTGAATGGCTCGCGGTGAAATCGAGGCGTGATTACTTCCTTGGTGCCCTAGCATTCAGCACCCTTGCTTTTAAGAATCCGCTGTACCTAGCTAGTAAGTTTTAAATAAGGATATAGTTACCCGCTGCTCGGCTCGCCTTCCACCCAGAACTCTCCTCTATACTACACCCCGAACTGAGGCCATGAACTGTTCCTTGCTCATCAAGTCATCCAACCTCATTAATTTAATTCCTCCCGTGACCTTTGACCCCTCCCTCATTGACTCCTTCAAAACCTTTCTTTTTGATTTTCTCCTCCTAAAGGACAATCCGGAGTGGAAACGGCGAGTTGAAACAGAGGGTATCATTATCGACTAGACTGCGTTGGCAGGCTTTTCAACTGTATTCTAACTATTTCAAATTTAAATTCACCGCCAGTGCTGGCTTAGCATTAATTAGTCAACTTAGCTTAATTAATTAAATTTATTGCGTTGCTCGTTTAGAATTTATGTTTAGTATTTAGTATTTAGTCCAGCTATCTCAAAACACATAAGTAAATATATAGATATATACATAGTAACGGTATTACAGGTGCATAGTTATAATTATTTGCTGTATTTTGAGAAAGCTATCACTATTGTCACTTTGATACTATTCAATCCATAATTTTGTAATCACAATGTAATATTTTTGTGCCGGATGGGGTAGTACCTCGCGGTTAAAATAAAAATCTCTCTCTCTCTATCTCTCTCTCTCTCTCTCTTTCTCTCTTTCTCTCTTTCTCTCTTCTTCACGCGTACTTCTATTCCTTGACATTTTCACCTAAAAATCTGCTAGTTCGCGCTCGTGGGACTCAGTGCGCACGTTTCTTACGCTGTATGTTTTCGATGCTACCCGAGTCATGTCTCTCCATCAACGTCTGTGCTCTTTTTTATATTTTAATGTAAAACGTAGAGAAAATTTGGATAATCAAAAATGAACTATAGCCGAATAGAAATTGTGTTAATGATAGTATATTAAAGACGTATTAAAGATCGATTTCATTTAAACGTTTTTTTTTCAATGTAATTTTTAGTAATGTAATTAAATACAAATAGTGTATTTCTTACCTACAAAGTCCGAAATCCTGCACTTCGGGAAATTCACAGAGATTTTTGTGCAAAGCCTGATGTGAACGACCCGTTTTGTACAAAGCCCGATACATCAATCTTGGCACAAGGAATTTTAGTACAGGCTGCGAATTGCACGTTTGCCTTGTACAACGTAGTTTCACACATAGGACAAAATAAATAGTTAGTTTTCATTATACTAGTAAATATGTCAATCAGATATAAATAAACAATATAAATAACAAAAGTATAGTTAGTAGCAACACTACCTTGAGACTGTATCCGCAATTGGGTTAAAAAGCACTTTTATCTAACAAAATATTTGAATAGATCGTGGTATATTATCTTTGTAAACTTTTGGAATTTTATCTATATTTTGAAAATTGAAAGAGATATAGTGTTCTAAAGCTTTTGGTGCCGTCACGATCATACGGCGGTACCTTTGATGTCGTTATGATCGTACGGCGGTACCTTTGATGTCGTTATGATCGTGACGTCATAAAGAAACTTTAGAACTCTATAACTTTCTGAAATAAAGTTCAATTTCAAAAATTCAAAATGCATTATATAGGCTTACTATTTCTACTAAATAATATCATGCCAACAGAAAAAAAAAATTTTTTTACAACCCAATTAATATATGATGCGTTGGGTGCAAAAGCAACTTAACCCGCGTTAAGTTATTTTTGATAAAACATACATTTTCGTATTCTTTGACTCGTTATTTATAAATATAGTGCATCAAACAAGATTCTTAGAACATATACGGTAGAATATATCGAAATCTCTCGCGCCACGCCGAGCCTCCTGTCGTATCTACCTATATACGATAGACCGTAGCCGCTGCCTGTCCTGCTGTGGTATACACCATCGGAAATTGGCACGCGCGTGAACCACACGCGATGTTTACCTCCACTTGTACGATTCAAGACGAAAGTTTCAATCGAACAATTTTTAACGGAGTATAACCGATAGCGTTTTGAAAATATTATTTGAAGTATCAAAAATGACAGTGTAAGTGATGAAATAACCGTTCAAGAGGATGTGTGTTTAAAGTAAAAATTAAATAAAAATATACTTTTAAATTTAAAAATATATTTATAATAAAATTTGGATGCAACAATTCATGTATGAACATTATTTTAATGAATAAAAGATATATTCTGAAATTTAATTGATGAAAATAAGCTCGCTTGAAGCGAAAAATACCCGTGCTATGCAAAAAATATCCGTTCTATGCAAAAACAACTTAACTTGGTTAAGCTGTAAAGATCGAAGGCTTAATTTATAGCGTTTCGTCCCAGGGCTATCAACTGGACTCATCAGTAAAGCAGTGTTGGTAGCCCTTGCCTTAGACGCTCTGAAGATGATGTTATTCGGGCTTATATAGTGATCGCGAGGAATTCTCGGCACTTGCGAGCAGCAGAAGTTGGGTTGCCGCGTAGCGGGAGTGGCGCGAATGAACGAGGTTCCCACAAAGCTTCTTTTAGTTATTTAAATAATTTATATTGATAAATAAATGTTCTAACAGTGTAACTATATGCTCTAATAGTAGGACTGATAAACAAAACAAGAAAAGCCAATTGGTTTTATTTATATATCAAAACGTGTAAAACGACTTTAAACGTCATTTTGTACTCAAAACTTAACCCGGAATAAGTTGTTTTTGCACCCAATGCCTCATATAATAATGAATAATGCAAGTATTGACAATTTTAAAGGAAGTATTAAGACTTAGTAGCGTATAAAGCTTCTATTATAAGTTTTTTATTACATATCGTCAGGTGAGAGATAAATTCACCTTTTATGCTTATACATAGAATATGTCTGCTTTTTACCTCCCACCCGACGATATACAAGAGACTAATAGAACGAAATACTTATTTGTAACATCAGTAATGAACATTGTTTTGACTAACTTATATATTGTTTAAAATTTAAATAAATGTTTCTTTATAATTTTTACATCTGTTTTAAGTATTACCAACATAATTAAAACTCATTGTTTCCGTGGCCTTATGTATGAATCAACATTGTACAAAGCGAACGTGTAATTTGCAGTCTGTCCAAAAATGTCTTGTGCCAAGTTCGATGTATCGGGCTTTGTACAAAACGGGTCGTGTACATCGGGCTTTGCACAACAATCACTGTGGACCTCGCGAAGTGCAGGATTTCGAATATAACTTTTTATTAAAATCTTTATTAATCATTGTTAAATAATATTTTTATATCCATTAAATAATTAAATCGAATAAATTTACGTATTGTATCTCTATAACGAGAAGAACATCGTATGTATTAATTGCGTGAAAAATTATTAAAGTAGTTATATAAAATCAAGTAATTAGGCATACAATCGCATTCATACTGCGAAATAAAGAGAAAGGTACAAGAAAACATAAAAACTTTAGAAATTTCATGAACTATTAATGAAGAATCTTTAAGCTAACCAGGAACATGTTTATATACATGATAAATAGAAGAATGAAAAGTTTCTCTTTTATTAGTTCAGCTCTATAAGCTTCTGCATATATAATGATTGTAAATTTCAGATAAAATTAATTAATATCAAATACTCTCTAGTGAATTCGGTGTTTATTTCGTGATTTACTTACTCAACGAAACAATATCAGCAAATTTAACTCTACAGTTCTGTAGAGTTATATTCGCCAGTATATATATTTATCTGAAATAGAGGCTAATGTAATTTTTAAAAACAATGCAAAATAAAAAAAGTTCTATAAATTATTTCGAATGAAAAAAAATACACAAAGTATACATACAATTGAAAGAAAAATTAATAAAAAATATTAAAATGCTATTAAATAGTTACAAACATAAATCACACAACTAATTGATTTACGAATATTTTAAAGAAAATATGCATCATAGTATAACTATATATAATCATGCCTATTACAAATTGAATAATATTCTACTACTGAAAAATGCAAACTTATCTTCAACAAATAACCTACTTAACTTAAAACCAAATTATGCGCTCACTTCCCACGCAAATAAGTACATTACGATTCAATAACGTTCAAGCCAAAGTATTCAGTTGCAAAGAGAGCAGCCAATCGCTGATCAATCATTCATAAACAAAAAACTTCGATAACGTTCGACAGGGTTTTCCTTTTGGCCGATGAAAAATGCTCGCAAACAATTCCATAAATATATAAAACTTGCAGCAGAAGCTTCACCGAGGCAATACGTGAGAGCAAAGTTTTGTGCGCTTCAAAGTAAATCTCAATTTTCGGATCATGGAATCTTCCGGCGTTTACCCTCCACCCTCTCACCACCATCCTCCACTTTCCAGCCATCCAATCGCCCGCTTGATCGTCGTATCTATATCAAAATATATATACACGCACACATATACATACGAATACACAAGTAGACACACACAGAAATACAAGCATACACACACACGCGCATACACACACACATACACATAAAAATACACAAGTGAACACACACAGCAATACAAACGCACACACACACATACACATACACAAGTAAACATACACAGCAATACAAACATACACACACACACATACAAATACAAGAAAACACACACAACAATACAAATACACATACACATACATATAAACACAATCACACACGTATACACACACAAATACATGTACACAACGCGCGCAATTCCATACACACATTCACAAACAGATGCACGTATACTAAAACACGCGCGTACACATACACACACATACACACGCACACACACACACACACATACACACACATACACTTTAGGAACAGTTAAGGCGCATTCCTGGATGTCGACCAGTACGTACTAGCGCTTTCATCGCATTAAATCAGCTATCCAAACTGGCCTTTGTTATACGGAAACTTTTGCTTTCTCTCTCTCTCTCCTTTCGGTCTTTTTGCATCGTCGAAATTTTTCGGCTACCGTTCCCGTATACTCTGCCCCTTCTCCATGACGGGGGAGAACTTTGAAGACTTTTAGCTTTCTTTTGGGGAGAAAGAAGCTTTGCGCGGGAGTTTTACCCCGACTGCACGTTGTTGACTCGGATATCGACGGAGATGGAGATAGTAAAAGGGAGGGAGATGAGGGAATTCCAGGAGAGGAGGTTTTAGCTCCGTACGCGCGGACTTTCTCGATAATTAAGACTCGAGATTGGGTGGTACAGTCAGGCTGGAAAGTGCGGAGATGAAGGAGGTATAGAAAATTTCAAGAATTATAACAGGGATAACGCGTGTACCTGACTAAACGTAGTACATGACTACGTATTTCATACAAGAATTCGTTGATGAATTTGCAGAATGTTCATTATATGTAAGCAATAAAAAATATTTCAACAGTTGTATTTTATTTAACACGTTCATAATTAGTAACTTTAAGTCTAGAATTTATGTTGATAATTATAATAACTATAGGATTTAACTTGATATTTATAATAATTATAGGATTTGACTTAACAATTCAATTTGATAAACTATAAGAGTAAATTCAAATCATTATGGTAACTTTTTATCAAAACGAGTATTTCGTTGAAGAAAAGTAGGTATTCTAAATTAAATTAAAACAATAAATAAAGCGTTAAATAGTCCAAAGAATTATGAATCTTATTAAGAAAATATATAATTTATAAACGTAAATACCAGGCTCTCATTTGTTTAATAAAGAACTATATTATATTTCACTTTTGATTTTGATTATGAACGTCACGTTATCATAAAATCGTCAAATTACCCTTAAAAAGTTCCAAGCAGCTTGATCATAATTAAAACAACTTTCAATACAAATTTGTTTTACAGACACGGTTGTCATCTTTTTATCTACTAGGCAAAATAAAATTGAAAATATTTAAAAATAATTATAAAATTAATATAAAAATCGTACTATCTTATTTATTATCAAAAATTTCAATGTAAAAATTAATATATTACTTTCATTCTCGCTTTCATTGTATTCTATAAGCAATTGCATTTTCAAAAATCTGGCAACACTATGTTTTTATTATATTAAAGAAATAATAAATATAAGACTAACGACTATTTTGATAATAAAATTGGTACACTGCACTAAGAAAACCCATATCGTAAAATATTACGATATTGATATCGTAAAAGATTGCTAATAAACAGTGCGCTTTCTTAGTGTGCTAATCTTCTATATAAGTGCACGAATCTTTTCATTTGAATAACGGGCTCCTGCGTTTTTTGTATTCTACTAACTATAAAAAAGATTTAAGTGCTAATCTCATTATCGATTTTCCGCTTAGACCAGCTCAACCTCGATAAATCAACAAACGCAAAATCAAAAACAAAAACAAAACTATTTACAACATCTATTACGAACGATCCGTCTATAAAGCACCTTCTAATCCAATATGACCCTCTGTCTCAATGACTTCCTCTTCCTCCACGGCATGACTTTCCACCGACAGATATGCGCGTTTATTTTCACTTAGACCGAGTCAGCAGCGTCAATACGTTCTCCGACGCAAATAAAGGCACAGAAACAAGGAGAAAAAAAGAAGGGTACGAAGGAAAAAGCATATAAAATGGAAAAGAGAAAGAGATCTATATAGGACAGTGCAGCGGCTCAATGGGAAGAGCAGACTCTCTACTCATTCAATTCGCGCATTTGTATTCAAGGATACAATTATGCGCGGAATTTTTGCATTTGTCTTTTTCTTCGTCTCTGTATATGTGCGTATACGCACGTGCGCCACTGCCTCGCTTTGACTCATTTAGAAAGCTTCCTTTCTTCGCGTCGACAATGGGCCGGAGAAGAAGCATAAGAGGTTTCGGGCTTTTGACGCAGCGCCGCGCCGGAAAATAAGCTTTTGTTTCGCTTAATTTGCTTTTCGCGCGCCACCAGCGAGCGTGTGTGAATGTTCTGTTGCGACTTAGCACATATGTGTGTATATGTGTATGTGTGTGTATATATGGGGATGATGTTAGGTTGCGATTAACGTACTTCTGATTCTCGGATTAAGAGAAAATACTGTATTTTAGAGTGTGCTCTATTCTACGACCAAATAAAATCGATGTACTAAGAAAAATTGTATGATAATAGAGACATACTCGATATTTTATCAAATTTACCATATTCTTAGTAAAAATTGTTATATTTATATATGTTAATTTGATTCTGTAAATTTTTAGGAATTTTGGTAGTTTCCATAAAAGTATGTTTCAAATTTATACAAAAACAAATAGTAATGTTCATTATAATTTATAAATTTACTTTTATTATTATCAATAATATTTTTAATGTGATGTTGATGTTGATGTTAATTGATTGCATTAATCAGTTCGTTTAGCAATAGCGCTGCACGAAATTATAGCCATTTACTGTCGCCCTTTTGAAAAATCTAATATTTATTATTAATGATAATTTATTGTTAACAGTTATTTTACAGATAAAATATATTTCTATTAATTTAAAATTAAACTAATCAATTTGATATATAATGCTTTATTAGAAACAGTGCCAAAATATTTGTTTAGGCAGTTATTACCTATAATAGAATGGAGCATACATATTTCATAATATTGATGACGATTTCTATATATGGGCTATTCTCACAAACTTCGGACTTTATTATAAAAAAATTTTTTTTTTTATATTTTGAGTACATGTCTGAAATTTTTAGTATACGTTCCTTCAGCTGTTAGAATACAAAATCCAATGTGGTGCAACGTTTTTAAGCAACGCACCAAAAGTTTTTAACGTTTTTTACACGTTTTTTCATTTTTTCGTGATTTTTAACTTATTTTCGAAGAATAAGGTAGTAAATCATGTGTAATAATAAATCGCTCTGTAACTTCTTAAATAATGATGTAAAAAATGGGGCGAGTAAATTTTAGTTTAATAGTGTTGTAAATAATGGACCACAAATGTATTTAGTAAACATTTTTAAGGACAGATGATGTGCTAATAAAAAATATGCGTTTTTGCTTCCGTGCACGTTTTGCCTTCTTAAGTATACATTCCATGTTTACTCCCTTATTATGGGAGCACATGATTCCGCCATGTATAGATTTGTTGCTTTTGTGCCCTAGAACACTATTCATGTGGTTTTATGATAATTTTGTTTACGCACCAATAGCGATGCGGCATAATAGTAATAAATATTAAAAATGAAAAAAAGTAGTCACGCCACTTTGGTACCTTGTAACTTTTTCCCTATTAAGAGCACACATTTCTAACATGTCATATTCGATTGCGCTCACCAAATGCTTGGAATTCATCACCCATTTAAACATTTTCAAAAGACGCACCAAATTCTGCAGAAAAAAAAAAAATAAATAAGAATGTCACGCGTCGTTTTCTGCAAATTTTCCTTTTTTATTCATGTATTATATGAATTTTTGTCTTCAAAATGTATACTATAATACTTTTTTTTGTGTTTACATGTTGTAAACAATGTATACAATCTAATTCTTGACTGATAAACGAGCAAAAATGTTGTATTAGCACAAAAAATATTGCGTCACACAAAATTCCGAACTAATTGAGAATCGCCCATATAAGCAAATCCTCAGAATCGGCGTGCTATAAAAACATATAAAATTTGATAATGTTTAAACCTACCATACTACATTACGTATCAAGGCATACACTTACCTTTTACAGGAGCTCTATTCTATATTAATATCAAATAGTATTCACAAAAATATGAGCTAAACTGGATGCGCGCACTTTTTACAGATTTAAAAGCACTGACAATATTATTAAAAAATCATTGCTTTTTAGCACGACCGCTTCAAGGGAGAGTCTTATATTATCGTCATAGCAAACAGTGTAATAGCTTAAAAACTAACAAATTATTGCATAAAAACACGTTTTAACACTGTAAGAATACATTTCAAGCACTCTTTTAAATGTATGTATGGATGTAATAAAATTCCTCGATTAACTCAACAAAACTACGGTCAAACCGGTTGAAACTTAAAGAGCTTACTTGTCTCATCATAATAAGAAAACGTGTCTATTTTGAGCCATATTCGTTGAGCGTATTACCATATATTATTTCAAATTCAAATTTTCGCTGTATCATGAATAAATTTAATGTATTTATTAAATTTTCCACAGTAAACGAAAACGTTAATTACACAAAGTTTGTCGAGAAAAACCTAAATTAAAGCTCAAAAAACCATCAAAAATCGATTTTTAGGCAATAATTGAATTATAACACATTATATGCAAAAATTTTCCACAGTAAAATTGTAGATCTTGAAAAAATACAACTTCTTTGTATATAACATTTTCTATGAAAACGTCAATTACAGAAAGTTTGTCGATAGAAACCTAAATTAAAGCGCAAAAAAGCCTTCGAAAATAAATGTTTATACCACAATTGAAAAATAACACATTATACGTAAAAAATATCCACTGTAAAATTATAGAACTAAAAAATACAACTTTCTTGTATTTAACATTTTTATGAAAACGTCAATTAAATAAATTTTGTCGAGAGAAACCTAAATTAAAACTCAAAAAAGCATCAAAAATTGAATTAAGGCCACAATTTGTTTATAACACAATTTATTCTAAAAATATCCATGGTAAAGTAGTAAATCTCGAAAAAATACAACTTTTTTGTATAAAACATTTTTTATGAAAACGTCAATTAAACAAAGGTTATCGAGAAAACAGATATATATATATATATATATATATATATATATATATATATATATATATATATATATATATATATATATATATATATATATATAAATATATATATCTGTTTTCTCGATAACCTTTGTTTAATTGACGTTTTCATAAAAAATGTTTTATACAAAAAAGTTGTATTTTTTCGAGATTTACTACTTTACCATGGATATTTTTAGAATAAATTGTGTTATAATCAAATTGTGGCCTTAATTCAATATTATTAATTAATTATTATTAATTATATTACTTAATTCTATATTATATATATATATATATATATATATATATATATATATATATATATATATATATATATATATATATATATATATATATATATATATTTATGACCGAACTCGAACGTTGCGCGATTCGAACACCGAGAATCGCGCATAGCAACCCCTAGCAATGAGATCAACGACTTCGCAGATGTTATTGTTTACGTTCAATCTGATTCTGATAGCTGTTGAGAACAGTTGTGTTTACGTTCGAATAAGGAGTCCGAGTTCAAGTGTGCTTTTCTATAAATACGTGTTGTCATTCTCATTACCCGAACCCGATCATAACATTTTGGGGGCTCATCCGGGATAGTGTTTTCGAAAAAGTGATTTAGTGGAAAGTCTATACTTTTACGTTCCGGCAAGATGTCAGTGGTATGAAGAACACCAGTTCCATCCCCGAGAACTCTTTCAACTGAGCAGCCTCAACCATCTCTCACTACAGCGAATTTGGAGATAACAAGCTTGAAGAGACGTGTAGAGGAAATTACTCAAGAACTCCATCAATTCAACGAGGATGCATTGAATTTACAAAGGGAACTCCATGTTCGAGATTCGGAAATGTTGGATGCTCGTCATCACAATGGGGAACTTGAAGCACAGATTAGGCTACTGAGGGATCAACAAGTTCGAAGAGAACTATTCGGTGACCGAGAGCAGAGGGAGAGGATTGACTTGAACGAAGAGTTATCGAGACTTCGGACCCTGAATAACACACTGCTGGCAGAACAGCGAGAACAGGAACGCCAAATTAATCAGCTAAGTCGTTTATAGAATAGAGATATACATTCACATACAACAGAAACAGAGAACGTTAGAATCAATGACACTGGGTTATCTTTAAATCAGAATAGACTTGGGTTAGAAACTTCTGTTATTGATCCTTTGATTACTGATATTCGTGATTTAGGTTCAAATTTAGGTAATTCTGTTTTACCGATCACTAGACCTATCCACTCGGGAACGGATTTGGTTTTTAAATTGAAAGCTGATGATTACGATGGATCATCACCTCTTCGTGAATTTTTGGTTCAATTTCAAGTCATCGCTAGAGCAAACAATTGGACACCTGCAAATAAATCAGCAACTCTTATTTCTTGTTTGAAAGGAAGAGAAAAATCAATTCTCGTTGAATCTGATTCAACTGCGTCAAATTTTGATGATTTAGTTTCCCGTCTTGAACTTCGTTTTGGTGATAAACACTTAGCACCCACTTATTACGCACAATTTCAGAACAGACGTGAAGATTTCCCAACATTGGCTGCCGATCTTGAGAGAAGCCTTTGGTTTGGTTTGTCCGGAATGTCCATTTGCAGTCCAAGATAAAATCGCTTGTGCCCAATTTATAGTTGCTATTTTTGATTCATCGATCAGGGAGATCCTTCGTTTAGAAAGGATAACTTCTCTGAAAGTTGCCCTTGCTCGAGCTATGGAAGTGAAGATTATTCGTGATTTAGATAAGAGATCTCAGACTTCAAAGAGAACGAATGACACATATAAGACTGGAATTAACTCTTTGAATTCACAGTCTAAAGGTCCTCAATCTTCGGACAAACAGAGATCTCAAGATTTCTTTAAGGATATTGAATGTTGGACGCGTGGTAAAAAAGGACATTTTAGATCAAATTGTCCAAATCACATAAGCGACCAGGGAAACTAGGTTATATTGAACTTTCTGGAGCGAGTTCAACAGAACTTGACAAGACTCCAACAAACACACTCTTGTCTGATTGATTATAATGTTGGAAGAATTAATAGTAACTCAAATTAATTTTATTTTGATGGTTTAATTAATGACAAAACTTGTATTTTTAAAGTAGATTCTGGTTCTGATGTGACTATTATAAATCCGAAGTTTGTAGAGTCAAAAGATAAAAGAATTCCTATTAATTTTACAACTCTTAAGTATCCGACTGGAGAAAAGGTACCAGTTGAACTTTCGATTTCAGCTTCGATAAAATTGGATGACCATTCAGCTAATTTAGATGTTTTTGTTGGAAATATTATTGATGATTGTATACTTGGTAGTGATTTACTTGATACAACTGGTATTACAGATTCGATAACTAAAATTATTTTAAATACTCCAAGTTCAATTATCAATAAACAGATTTCGAGAATAGTTGATTCTAGTGAGGATATACCAAAGACATTACAAGAATTTTTTGACAAAAACTCAGAAAACTTGGATCAAGATCAACGACGGAAGTTTGCAGATCTTCTTCATGAATTTGAAGAGATTTTTCAAGATGATGACGTTATTGGAAAATGTAATTTGGTTGAACATAGAATTCAATTACTCCATAATCAACCAATTAAACAACCTATTCGAAGACCCCCTATTCATCAAGTTAAGGAATTGGATGAATGTATTGCTGAGATGCATTCTCAAGGAGTTATTGAAGAATCAGACAGCTCGTATTGTTCACCTGTAGTTCCCAAGAAGAAGAAGGATGGAAAAATTCGTTTTTGTATTAATTTTCAAAAAATTAATGCAATTACAATTAAGGATTCGTACCCTTTACCAAGAGTTGACGATACTCTTGATAAACTTGCAGGATATTCGTGGTTTTGTACTTTGGACTTGAAGAGTGGATATTGGCAAATCAAGATTTGAGAAGAGGATAGGAAAATCACGGATTTCTCAATCAGAAAAAGACTTTGGCAATTTACAGTTATGCCATTTGGTTTATGCAACGCACCTGCGACTTTTCAACGTTTAATGGAAAAATTACTCAAAGACTATCTTTCAAAATTCTGTTTAGTCTATTTGGATGACGTTATGGTATTGGGAAAGTCATTTGATGAGTTAATAATTAACCTGAAGAAAGTGTTTGTTCATTTTCAAGAAGCAGGATTACGTCTTAATAAGAAGAAATGTGTTTTCTTCAGCAGGCAAGTTGAATATTTAGGATGCATCGTTTCAGAAGAAGAAAAAACAGCTGATCCAAAGAAGATTGATTCTGTTGTAAACTGGACAATTCCTCATAACAAAAAGACTGTGTTGAGTTTCGTGAATTTCTGTGGTTATTATAGACGACTTATTAAAGGTTTTACTGATATAGCTAAACCTTTATATAGGTTAACTGAAAAATCGGCTATGTTCATATGGTCAGAGGAATGTCAAAACGCTTTTTCAAGATTGAAAGAGGTTCTTACAACACCTCCAATTTTAGCATTTCCTCCTCTTTCTTCTGTATATATTTTAGATACTGACGCTTCTGATCATGGAATTGGGTCGGTTCTTTCTCAGAATCAAGATGGAATCGAACGTGTCATAGGTTATTATAGTAGAGTCCTTTCAAAATCAGAGAGAAATTATTGTGTCACTCGACGTAAACTCCTTGCTATTATAGAATCGTTAAAAAAATTTCATCATATCAATAAACCTTTCATTATTAGGACTGATCATTCTTCTTTAACTTGGTTATTGTCGTTTAAGGAATTGGATGGACAATTGGCTCGTTGGTTAGGGAAATTGGATCAGTACAACTACAAAATTATTCACAGGAAAAGCAATTTACATGGAACTGCTGATGGACTTTCAAGACGGCCTTGTGAAGATTTCTCCTGCAAATATTGTTCCAGAGTAGAAGAAAAATTCAATCATGTAGAAACAATTTGCCGTATCATTTTTGAAGAAAACACATCAGAAGAATGGAAGAATAGTCAGGCAGAAAATGAAGTTATTTCTTTCATTTATCAAACGAAAGAATTACAGAAGAAACCAGAATGGCAAAAGATTTCATCGATGGACGAATTCACCAAAATCTATTGTTCTCAATGGGATTCGTTGGTACTAATTGATGGGATTTTGTATAGAGAATGGGTTTCAACGAATTTAGATTACAAAATCCGTCAATTAGTTGTTCCTCAACATAAAATTAAAGATATTTTGGAAGAAGCACATGATTCACCATCTGGAGGACATTTCGGAGTAAACAAGACTTTAGATAAAATTAGAAAAAGATTTTATTGGGCTACTTGTAAAAGAGATGTAGAAAATTGGTGTAAATCTTGTGAAGTCTGTATTTCAAAAAAAGGTCCCCCAGATAAAGGTCATGGTGAGATGAAAATTTATAATTCAGGTGTTCCATTTGAAAGACTTCAAATGGATATCTGAGGGCCATTTCCACTTTCTTCTTTGGGCAATAAATACCTCTTAGTTGTGACAGACTGTTTTTCAAAATGGGTTGAAGCTTTTCCTCTCTCAAATATGAGAACAAAAACCATTGCTGAGATTTTTGTTGATCAGATTGTTTGTAGGTATGGGGTACCTTTAGAGGTAAATACTGATCAAGCAACGAATTTTGATTTGATATTGATTAAAAATTTATCTGAGTTGTTAGAAATCAAGAAGACAAGAACGACACCATCATATCCACAATCAAATGGACAAGTAGAAAGACAGCACCAAACACTTCTACACTATCTCACAAAATACATACATGAAAGTCAAAAAGACTGGGATCGCTGGGTTTCACTATTTTTGTTAGCTTACAGATCCTTCAAACATGCGACGACTGGAACTACTCCGGCTGAGATGTACAACGGTTTCGATCTGAGGCTTCCTTTGGACTTGATTCGAGGATGTCTACCAGAGGAGGTCGAGATTGAAGGAGACGGGGATTACGTACACAAGCTTCGAAGGAAACTCAGCGAGATCCACAAAATGTCACGAGACCGGATTAACTTACAATCGGAAAGAACGAAGTCTTGGTACGACAAACGAGCTTTCAACATTGAATATTCCCAAGGCCAAAAAGTTTGGTTCTTCAACCCTCAAAAAACCAAAGGAAAAGCACCAAAACTCCAGTCAAATTGGGTAGGACTTTGGGAAGTTGTGAGGAAAATTAATGACGTCGTTTATTGTATTCGTCGTTCACCAAGACATAAATCCAAGATAGTCAACATCAATCGTCTTGCGACTTACACTGAGAGAGACACCCAATAATGAAGACTGCTCTGCTCACGGTTCTTTTGAGCTGTGGTTTTTCCCGTGAGCGTGAAGATAAATACCGGAGCAGGGACTTGAGGTGAAGTTCCATAACATGTCAACTTCCCCCCTCTTGTCTGAAGACCGATTTCGACCAAATAAGAAGGATGATTGAAGTAGATTGTTCAAGAGACGGATCCGTCTTAGTCCTGTTAAGTGATGATTGGTATCGCATCTGTAAGCATTGCTCGGTAACTTGATGCCAAGGATGGGTCAAGGTAGAGGATGTTGGTGTCGGTTCCTGTAAGTCATCATTGGATTGTAAGAGGATCAACCCGCTTGAAGGATGAATGGTGTACAGTTCATCAAAGAAACATATACTCGCCAAATTAGACCCAATACTTAACACCGGTGCTCGTATAGCTACCGGAGCATATAGAATAAGTCCGATTAACAGTATACTATCAGAGTGCAAATTAATGCCACTTGAACTGCGAAGACAAAAAATTACAATGACTTATACTATCAGACTGCTCTCGATGCCTAAGAATCGAGCATACAGTCTACTATGGAGAAACATCAACTACTACAACAACCCAGCTATACAACCTTTTTACCGTCGAACAATAGAATACTTCAAATAATTGAACATCGAATTTAGTCAAATTTACTGCATTAAACCACCCAAATTCCAACATTGGGTAAATAAAGGAGAAACTCATGCTACAATTCTTTCAAATTACTCACAAATCTATAAAACAATCAATGATTACCAGAACTATCAGCACATTTTTACACTAATAACCAAGATCAATTCGTCAATAATTGCAATAGCAATAATCAACGATAAAGAAAATATAATTTTAAAATTACCAATGTGGATCAACATAGAAACTTCATTACAGTTAATTATTCTAACAACAATAGAAACTACAGAGAAATTCAATAACAAAATTATCATCCATATAGACCATCCCCACTTCATATCCGGCCTACTCAAAACAATATAAATAAATCATCTATGCGAATTTTGAATAAACCAACGCAACTGAACGGAAAAATTATACTATGTTTATCTGAGACACTACAAGATAAACTAAACCAAATGTATAAAACAGCCAATCTAGCCAGTCAGCTCCAATTTACGAATTCCCCATATAAGTATAATAAGAAGACTTTCATAAGATCATTGATATTAAATTAAAAAAGAAATGGAATAAAATGTGGAAATCGAAATCTAATAAAAGTAAACTCAAACAGATAAAAATGAATGTTCTTGATCCAAGCCCAGCCAAAAAATTTAACAGAAGAGACCAAGTTTTAATCACTCGTCTTCGCATAGGACACACTAAACTAACTCACCAACATCTATTAAATCATGAAAAACAAATGTTATGTGAAAAGTGTAGTACCCCAATAAACATCGAACATATCATATTGAAGTGCCGTAAATATAACGAAGAACGTAAAAAAGTTAAATTAAAGAACACGCTAAGTGAAATTTTAAATAATAAAAACCAGTGTACAAAATTGATTAAATTTCTAGAATTAAGTCAACTTAAAAACCTTATATAAGTCAATTGTAATAAAAATGTATATATGTATTATAATTTTATATATAAAAATGTATTTATCTGTTTATATGTAACTCTGTAACTTGATAAGTCGCCAATACCCAAAAGAGGGACGCGACAAAAAATAAATAAATAAAAAGAATTCTCGATCGTAATTTGATTGCCAAGCGTTATCATAGCTTTCCATAATGAACCGAGCGACGGTACTTTATCATGGATAAACCATCGGCGAAGCATTGAAAATCAAAATTGCCAAATTGAATCTCAAGCCGTTGACTCTGCACTAATGCATTGGTCAACAATAAAATATATTTTACAGAGAAGTCGTTTTTATCCATATTTCTCGAAATTACATTACAATACTTGATCAGTAATATATGCATATAATACAATTGAAAAAATATATGTGTATATATATATATATATATATATATATATATATATATATATATCGCGTGCTCGCGATGCAAAGCATGCACAAAGCGAAGCTTTATGCATGTAAGGCGCGACCGCCGCCGCTCGCCTATCATTTTTATTGATGCCTGCTGGTTTCACTTTATATCAAAATTAATGTATACTATAAATTTCTAATATTTAAAGTAATATATTTAATAATGTAAAAGTAAAATAAAAAAGAACAATATATGCATATAATACAATTGAAAAAATATACATAGATAATTGATAATATATATTATGATGTCACCAGCCATTCTAGCTAACTTTCTACCAGGGAATATATAGTTTTTAAAAATATACATTATTATACTTTATTCAATGTTCAATATAGTATGCCGCCAAAATAAATATTCTTATCAACAAATAACAATTTACGAGATTATATAAATATGTATATGCAATACTAAAAGTATTTGATAACTAATAATTTCCTTTCCGAAAATTAGTCGTATTTAAATGATTTCTAGCTAATTTTTTAACCAGAATTAAAGCAGATTTAGAAAATTTAGCTAATATCTGGCTAGAAACCAGCTTAGATTTCTACCAGGGTTGTTTATTGCATAAATGACATTATAATATATATTATCAATTATCTACGTATATTTTTTCAATTGTATTATATGCATATATTGTTCTTTTTTATTTTACTATTACATTATTAAATATATTACTTTAAATATTAGAAATTTATAGTATACATTAATTTTTTTATAATGTGAAACCAACAGGGATCAATAAAAATGATAGGCGAGCGATGTAAGGCGTGGAGGCGTTTCAGAGCGAGCCTAGCTCGCTATGAAGCGCCGGAGCGGGAGCCACGCGGCCTGTCGGCTGCAGGCCACAGACCGCTTGGTGAGCTAGTTTAATTTATTATCAATATTCAAATCTCGTTTCTTCAGGAAAGGCACATGTTTGTCCTTTGGAGGAACTTTATATAACACCAAGATCACACGACAGCGATAGAAAATTAAAGCCAATCTGGTTGCGGGCACTTGTTATAATTTCAAACGATGGTCGTGATGGACATTTAGTTTTATAATTCGAGGAACGGTAATTTTACACCGTTTTGTACTACATTATAAGCTGTAAATATAATTACTTTCAGAGAAACCTTTTCTAACAAATTTGTTTTAATAAAGTACACATCTGTATTGTTTCAGAATTTGTAAACGTCATAGGCAAGGTTTACAAAGTGTTCGAATCGCAGTAATCACGATTTTGAGGTTTAGTTCATATTTTGGCGAAAAATAGTTTCAATTAGATATAAAATAAATATAAAATTATATAGGTATAATTATTTTATAGTTTAAAAAATCATATATATTTTACTAATAATTTAGTTTCAAACTAAATTATTGGTTATTTTCATTGTAAGATAATGGTTATAAACGATTAAATAATGTTGTTTTTGAAGAACGTAGAGTGCACGGGTTAATTTCAAAAATAGAAGGAAATAGAATGACCTATTTACAAGATGGCAAGTTTACATCGCTAAAGTGTGTAACCTTGCTGGTTTTGTTACGAAAACATACGTAGTAACAATGTAAATTTATAGCCGCAAATGTAGGTCGTTTTTTTGACAATCAATGAAATGATTTAAGTCATATCTTTTTTAGTTATAACGGGCAATAAATTTTAAAAAATAATCTAGCAGAATATTGCAATAAAAACAGATTCAAAGATTGAATTATAATGATGTTTTTAGTCCTGTTCTATTGAATCCCACAATAACATTAAAAAGTATAAATTTCTTCAATTTTTTTCAAATTATACTGTTCATTCGACATTAAATTGCTGATCAAGTATTATAATGTAATTTAAATGCTCCTGTAATGGGTAAGTGTATGCCTTGATATGTAATCTAGTATGATAGGTTTAAACATTATCAAATTTTATATGTTTTTATAGAACGCCGATTCTAAGGATTTGATTATATATAGAAATCGTCATCAATATTATGAAATATGTATGCTCCATTCTATTATAGGTAATAACTGTCTAAACAAATATTTTGGCACTGTTTCTAATAAAGCATTATATATTAAATTGATTATTTTAATTTTAAATTAATAGAAATATATAATCTTTATGTTTTATTAGAGTATCCAAAATTCTTCGGCGCCAAATTAGATCATAAGCTTTTTCCATATCGAGGCATAATGCTATCATACGTTGATTGTGTGCAAAAGCTTCACGGCTATTTGATTCTAGTGTTACCAAGCAATAAGCTGTTGAGCAATTTTCACGGAAGCCACTTTGATTAGGATTAATTATATTATTGTATTCTAGATACCAACGAAGGCGTTTATTGATTATTTTTTCTAGTAATTAGCACAAACAACAGGTCAGGGCAATCGATCGATAGTTTTCTTTGTCATATTTATGTTTGTTGGGTTTGAGAAGTGGTATTACTACAGCTTGACTCCATATGTCTGGAAACAATTTTTTAGGCAAAATTAGATTAAAAATATTGATAAGGCAATGGTATGCTGATTCCGGTAATTGTTTTAAAAATATATTGCGTAACATATCCGGTCCTGAGCTCGTATTATTGGTGGTAGATAATACTAATTTTAATTCGTCAAGTGTGAGGTCACTGTTGATCGAATTAGATTGATTATCATTAGCGATATTTAGGTCAATATCAAGGTTGTTTTCTTTTTTATTTTTATGTGTTAGGAATTTTGCTTCGTAAACATTATCGCTTGAGTTTTCCGAAAATTTTTTTGTAAGTATATTGGCAATGTTATAGGAATCAGAGATAATTACTTTTTCTTCTTTTAATGCGGAAAATGTAGTGGTATTTTGACCTTCTATAGTTTTTATTTTTTGCCATAGTTTTTTTGCATTGGTTTGATGGTTTATCGAGTCAAGATACTCTAGCCAAGAACGTTGTTTATGTTCTTTTACTTTTTTTAACTAAAGCTTTGAAGCGTTTCTGTTCGATTTTATCCTCAGTTTTTTTAGTTTTTCGATAGCGGTTAAAAGCTTTCTTTGCTTCATTGATTGTGTTTTCGCATTCATCACTCCACCAATCAGTTTTCTTTTTTTGAAATTTGCCGCTTTTTTTCGGTATACTTTTATTTGCTGCATCTATAATTGTATTTGTGAACTTTTCTAATATACTATTTATATCTATTTTGTTTTCTTCTGTCATAGAATGAATCGAATTTACGATTTTGTATATATTAATATTTATTATTTCTTTGTAAAGGATCCAATCAGCTTTATAAAATTTCCATCTAAATGGGTGAGCGTGTGATGAATTGTTCTGAGTATTATTAAACTGAATAAATAGTATAAAGTGATCGCTGCCGTGTAATTCATGGATGCTTCCCACTCTAAATACTATGCGATGTTGCTGCTACTTAGAGTGAGATCAATACCGCTTGTTGTGCCGTTTGCAACATTAAAATGAGTAGGAGATGTATCGTTCAGCAATACAATATCATTATAGTTCGTAAAAATTTCTTCTATTATTTTTCCGCGTTTGTCTGTTTTATATGATCCCCATATTTCGCTGTGACTATTAAAATCGCCCAGTATAATGAACGGTTTAGGTAGTTGTTTTAAAATCTTATCTATAGAGTTATAGGTAATTTCGTATTTGTTGCTTAAATATATATTGCAAATTGTACATTTTTTGTTGTGTATTACTACAGTAATTGCCAAAGCTTCTATTTCTGTTTTTAGATCGATTTATTGGCTGTATAAATAATTTTTAACCAGAATGCTTACACCCCTGCTGGTTGATTTACAGTCAGTTCTGATTTTGTTGTAGCTTGTAAAGTTTTTCAATTTTGTTGTTTGTTTAATTTTAAGGTTTGTTTCTTACAGATAAATTATATCGGCGTTTTCTTTAGTTATCAATTGTTGGAGTAGTTCACAATGACCTCTAAGACCGTTTATATTCCATTGAATAATTTTAACCATTTTTTTATAAGGATTGAAGAATTATTTATTCGATATCTGAATTTAAATTTGGATTGTCACTTTTATTTATTTTATTTAATAGTGCCGTACATCTGTTTTTGATGCTAGTATTTCTTACATTGGGATAAACGTCATTTTGTATAAATTTAGTGAATGATTGTAAATCCTTTGGTATTTTCTAGTAAACTTTTGAATTGATTGTAGTTAAGTAAGGTATTTGCTCTGTCAAGACAATCTTTAATCGAAATTAATTTTTTATCTAATTCATCTAATGGTAGGTCGAGATGAGGATCTATACTATTTAGATTGTCACTTTGTTGATTTTTTTGAGAAATACCTTTACCTCTTTTGGTATTTTTAGTGACGACTGTAAAACTCTCGTTATCTTCCTCTTTTGTTTCTTTTTGAAATTCATTGGAGCTAATTACTGAATGAGTACGTTTGTTGTTATCGTTTGTGTTAGGGAGTGGGAACGTATTATTGGTCGGATTTTGAAGTGACTGTTAAATATTTACTGGTAAGCTGGAATTTTCGGTGTGTTGTGAGTTTACTGCAGGCTCTTCCGATTTGTGTATACTATGATTTATTTATTCATCTAATGTTACTTGGCTATTTGATAGTTGTGTGCTTGAACTTTGTGGTGGAACTAGTACAATGTTTAGATAGATACCCCTCTGTGTTACAAATAAAACATTTGAGAATTTCGGCGCCCGCGAAAATATAGTAATCGGATTCGTTGAAGTTGATTTTAAAAAGCTCTGAAATTTTAGGAATATCTTCTTATTTGATGTATACTTGACGTCGAAAGCTTGCGACATGACTGTAACCCTCTTTTGCAATTGATGCTTTTAATGTAGTAACAGCAGATGCACGTTTTACATTGAGTTATTCTAGTATATTTTCTAGGAAATAATTGAGTATGTCGGAACACACGTTGGAGAAAATAATTCTTTTGTTTTCAGAGATTATGGGCCTAATCATTACATTTTTATTACTAATTACAATTTGTTCGTACTTATCAGTACTTATCAGTTAGACTGTTAACAAGCTCCGTGTTGGTTAAGTAGATACAGATCCGATTATTTGATATTCTTGACGTATATATGACATTTGTTGGTTGTACTATATCTCCGATAGCACACGTGTAGTCCTTGAGGTTTAATCCTTCTACACAGTCTAGTATGAGTCCTTGTTCTCTCTTCGGTTGTGCATCTTGAGCAATATTTGCATAACTAATTCAACTCTGTATGACGAAGGTTGGTATTGTATTAGTTGAAGTTTGAGACAAGTTTTGTTTATCCATTTTGAGTAGGTTTGAAAATACACTCGCGATACGCGAATGTGATTGGGGCAGGGCTCAGCGCTAATATTAACATGATTTAAGAGTACGGAGCGTTTGTAAACACGTCTGATTACTACGAGCTCCTAATTTAGACTGGCGATCGAGACTTGTTAAATGATTTAACAACGTTTCAGTTCAATCATTTTGGAAATGCTCCAGCACTGCTTTTTATTTATTATTCTCTTCATTTAAATAATAATAATGTTTAGTACTTGACATAAAATATAGTGATCTATCTCTTCACAATTTTACCAATAAGGAAGATTAAAGAACCACTTTTTTAAGAGTATCTTTTTAAATATTCATGAAAATACTTATGAATATTTTAAAAGAGACTGGTGCAACATTTTCTGATGCATTTCTAATATACTTTATACTCAACTTCGAGAAGGGCTCCATTATTAGAAAACTTTTTTTTAATTTTTACTTTTTACATTTAACAAAGGGGCACGCAATATTCTCATAGATTTAATTTCTCGTTAAATTATTTTCATATAAGTAACATTTCTATGTTAATGAACAAAAATTATACAGTTTCCGATTGCATTCTGGATATTTCGCAATTAACAAATTAACATTATATTTTCAAAATATAATTAAGAATTTAATATCTTTTTATCATTGCATATCTATATAATGAGCAATACCGCGGGAAAAATGGAACAACTGGATTCAAAAAGTGGTTAAAATTATTTGGAAGGGCACACTTACCAGACCAATTTTTTTCGATTCTTTAGATCATTTCGAATATGGATAAAATCGTGAACACGGAAAAATGAGATGCAAACTTTTTTGGCGGTCGTATTACTGTCAAAGATTTGAAGTACATTTTTCGCTTTTTTTAAAGAAAATACCGTTTTATCGAAATACTCGAAATTCCTGCCAATATAGTGTTTTTATGGGTAATGGCAATCAAGTTGTTGCTAAAGAAATATAGTTTTTCAATAAACTATTCAAATTTTAACATAAAACCGGTTTTAATTGGGTTACGTTGGTAAAATATAAGGCTTAATCGCGTAAAATACTAATTTTGTATAAAATTAAAAAATCAAATTATTTGAATTGATACTTAAATCTGAACTCGCTTTCTTAATATAAGGTGGAATCGTTGCTCGTTTTGATTAGAGTTTTAGGTCAGGAATTGTTGTTTTTTTAAAGAATAATAATCAAAATAATTAAAATGCAACAATGTTATGAATTTAATTATACAATATAAACATAATATATAAATATATAAATAATTCAATAAAAAAAACGATGACTCAATAGTTCAATAAATATTTAATAATACATAACTGAATTTAAATTTTATTATTTTTACATGTTTTTGCGGCATTATTAAGTTCTTTGTATACTGTTTCGGTGAATGTAAAAGTAAGTTTTTGATTCTGTTTAATTTGGCCACATTTACGTGTAGCTTCTATTTTACATAAAACTTGCGTTGGTAAGACGGTTTGATCTCATCCGGCTGTGGCTACGTAAAATTTTTGTTTTTTCGAGCAATAAATTTCGTGATTAATACATTATTTTTAGTTTCTAAAACGCGTCCAGGATACCTTATCTTATTATAAATTACTACAATCCAATCGTCTTTGATGCTGTTTAAATTATACATTGTAGTTTCCGTTTAATTACCTTTACTCAAACAATGAGTAGTACTGTCAACTAGACTAGAACTATCTATACTCGAATATTGTACAGTACTGTTAACTAGACCATAATGCATACAAGAATCGGTGGAAATGCAATGACTGCATGATAAATATCTACTTTTTTTTAAAATGGCCACTTTTTTTCCCTGAAAAGCGAGACCAAAATTATACTTTTTACCCGTAAAAATGATTAGCGGGAAACTAGTCCAAATTCCTTTATTTCATCAAGTTCTATCAATAACCCGGATTTTCGGTTGTCTTTTAACAATATTGTCTTTTAACAGTCCATTAGTCCCGCTTTCCAAGTCAAAAAGTGGCCACAGTTGAGATGGGCATAAAGTACTATACGTAACTCGAGAAAAAAGTCAATTTTTCCCTCGGGTGATACTGCCCTCGCTTCGCTTGCTCGGGCAGTAAACTCACCCGCGGGAAAAATATTCGACTTTTTGCCCTTGTTACATAATGTACTATTTTTTGTATCTGTCCACAAAACTTGGTGTACTAATGTTGTTTGTCTAACGGGTGTTAGTTTTGAAGGTACCAGTTTGTCAATCACTTCTATTTCGGCTTCTAATACTAAATATACTTTTATCTTACAATCATTTCCGTTAAAAAGATCTACCATATCTTTAGCATAAGTCAAATCTGCAATTGATGTGTTACTATATGAACATTTTTTAAAAATGTAGAAATTTTATCATTAAGTAGACTTACTAACTCTAAAGCAGCGCAATAAAATTTCTTTTTAGATGTTACCTATACAATAAATTTAACCTTTTAGCTTCGGGTCTACCAATTTTTTCCATTATCCACTGATGATACTAAGTAAGCTCGTGCGGATCTCCGATGTACGTTATATTTTTATCTTTACAATTACTGCACTCTCGAAACATGTACTCTTTAGTAACTTTATCGCAGCAAGCAAATTTTATACAGGCCTTAGTACTTTTAAATTTTGCAATTTTCAAGTACCGCAATTTATATAATAAAAGCTGAAAATTGGAGTGCTCTTTACATAGGCAAGTATTGCGAGTTGATGCTTTTCGATGCACAACCCAAAATGGTCTCAAATGATAGAAAACTGTTTTAGAAATTTTTCCACTCATACCACAGTATTTTTTATATAAAGTTTCAATCGTATCAGTCAAATAACGCTTTCTCGTTTTTCGTTTATTTCGCATTATAAACTCACGAGATCCAGGTGCTGGCATACCTTATGAAATAAACCTGCAGGAAATCCTGGAGGAATTCGTGCAGGGAATCCTGCAGGAAACTCTGCAAGAGACCTGTAGGAATTCCTGCAGGAAAACAATACGAAAACCATGCAGGAAATCCTGCAGGGAATCCTCCAAGTCTCCTGCAGAGTTTCCTGCAGGATTCCCTGCAGGATTTCCTGCAGGTTTTTCTCATAAGGGATAGAATTAGTATCTTATTGATAAAAACGTATAACGTCTTGTTTAAAATCACAAAACCTTCGTATTTTTAATTCACTATTAAATGAAGATTTTTTTAGGATATCGACACTGACGGAGCGAAATATTAAAATCCTTCACAGGAGCACGAGATTTTGTAATCGATTTTGAAATAAATCTATTGAGCGATGTTGTTTTTTTCTTGTCTACTTTTACTCTCAGATTGATTGTTTTTAATTTCATTCAATACTAAACGGCCATAATCTAATCGTCGCAATAAAACTTTATGCTGTTTTGATGTAGAACTTTTTAACAGTATATTGTATTTACTTTGCAATTTATTTCTTAAATTTTGCTCTTATGCTAATTTCTTTTGTAAGATATTAATTGTTCTGCGCAATTTCATTTCTTGCATTCTAGTATATAATTTTTTTCTTACAACTATCGCAAATTGTGTTAACATTATAATTTAAATGCTCTTTATCGTTAACCATAGGCGATATCCACTTTTGTTATTTGCATTTTATTTACGCTTTCAACAATCTCAACCATATCAGTCAAATCACCGGATAAAGTTTTAATTTAATTTCTGAAATTATCAGAGGTTAGCTCAATAGTAGGCGACTGTAGTTTATTTGAGTGTTTAATATTTGTAATAAAAGGTAACTCTGATTTATCAACACATTCAATATTAACTGACATTTCACTATAAAAAAAAATACAACTGAAGTCTATGAAAATAATGTTTTCTTTCCTTGCCAACGGAAATTCTAAGGGAAATTCTTATGTTTGTTTACAAATACATTGACTAGCGGATCGTAATCTTGTATTTCTTGTTAGCTTAATAATAGGTGACTGTAGTTCAATTACGTTTTGAATAATTTCAATAGAAGTAGGTAGCTCTGATTTATCAATGTATTTAACTATAACTGACATTTTTCTATTAAAAATAAAAAACGTCTATAAAAATTATGTCGAGTAATAAAAAACGTGTATCTCACGCGGTCCGATTAAGAACCGCGTAACTTTTTGAAATCAAATTAGAAAATGTATATCACGCCCGTGCCGATTCAAAACAACGTATCTATTTTGAGGTTACACCTAAATGCCACACATTACGTTTAAAATGCACTTTCAATTTTAATGTTTTTAGATAGCAAACCAAATTGATAATATTATTACAGTAATAAGAATGTAAAATTATAACATTTTGCATTAAAAGATCTTCATTATACAATATTAGCGATTGACGTTGTGAATAATTTGCGACACGAAAATAGATACCCGGTTTTAAAATGACACGCGCGCGATACGCGTTTTTCAATTCGGTTTCAAAAAGTTACACGGTTTATCAACAGACCTCGTGAATTATTGTACGTTTCTTAATAGGACTCATCGAATTGTATTTTCTTTTCTGTCAACGGAAATTTCAAGGGAGATACGTACTTTTTTTAAGAAGAGATTCATGGGTGGATTGTAACCTTTTACCTTTTATAATCTTTTCTCTTTCCCGTTAAATTCGAAGTTGTTCTCATTTTTACTCATAGTTATAAATAAGTCTTTATCGACAGCAAAAATCAAAGGTATCTTTGTATTATACTTTTTTACGATCTATTAAATGCTATAATAGCGTACAAATTTTGGTAGTTTTAAAAATTCTGTTAATAACAAAACAATTAAAACATTATATAAATAACATAGATGCCTGCTCGATCGATATTGGAAAACAGTGGCGTCATCTCTGTGGCATAAACATGAACTAGTAAAATCAACCCAATGCGATAGAAGTCGTCTGCTTCTACCCTGCTCTATTCTGCCACCCGCCGCAACCGGCGGCCGGTCCGAGGACCATCCGTGTGCTACTGTCCATTTAATAGAGGCTTTCGTAATTAAAGGTAGATTCCTACATCGGATTTTTCCTTTTTCACAATGAATTTTCAAGTTTTTAAATCATTTGACCATAGACAAAATTATTGTAACTTGTAGAAGGTGCCTCTAGTCGAGAGATTTAGCAAACTTAAAAATATACTTAGATAAATGAAAAGTCGCGCATTGTCGGTAATGATTCGACCATGCGACATAATAAGAGATATAAATTATTATTGTATTACAAAAGTTTCCACCATGGCGCTACAGTGCCTCTTAATTAAAATATATTATGTGCGGAGAAGCGTCGACAAGACGCTAATTTAATTATTATCATGAGCACTGCTTTTACAGGTATTTTTTCTCTGTAAACTATAAGCAGTTGTATTACGAAAAATTTAATGACTTTTCGGGAAATTATATGCGAAAGAAAAACTACAAATAACCTTATAAAAAATCAACTCGACAATTATTAAAAAGTAGATAAAGTATTAACAGTAAATAGCAAAAAAATGCAAAATTTACAAAATTTTATTTGATGTACTAAAATTATTCTTCGTATAAATAACTAAAAACCTTTACTTAATAACTAATTACTCTCTTTTATGCATAAACAAAGTAAATAATAAACTACAAAAAACGTGCACCATCATATCAACGTCACTTTATATGAAAAGAACGAATATAGATTTAAGTATAATTTGATTTTTCAATTTTGTACAAAATTAGTATTTTACGCGTTTAAGCCTTATATTTTACCAATGTAAGCGAATTAAAACTGGATTTTTGTTAGAATTTTTATAGTTTATTGAATAACTATACTCCTTGAACAAAAAGTTGATTGAAATTACCCATAAAAACACTGCAATGACAGGAATTTCGAGTATTTCGATAAAACGGTGTCTTCTTAAAGAAAAAACGGAAAATGCACTTCAAATCTTTAACAGTAATACGACCGCCAAAAAAGTTTCAACCCGTTCAGCCTTGATAGGGAATTTTCATATATTCAGAATGATATCAAGAACCGAAAAAAATTGGTCTGGTAAGTGTGCCCCTCCAAATATTTTTTATCACTTTTTCAACCCATCCCAGTTGTTTCATTTTTCCCGCAGAATTGCTCATATATAAAAGGACATGTTCTGACTGACTGACTGACTGATTGACTCATCAACGCCAAGCAAAAACCATTAAACGTAGCAACTTGAAATTTGGATGGTTTTTACATTATAGGCAATGAATAAGAAGGAATTTTACTTAATTCTAACTCTAAGGGGGGTAAATTTTATAAATTTCAATTTTTTTTGGTTAAAAGCTGTAAAATGTGTTTTCACGGAATCATTTAAAAATCTGCAAGGCCCGATGAGATATCGGCTTTTTTTACCGATAAAAGGGGTTTTTAGTACTATTTTCTAGAAAGTAATTTCTAGGTTGGGTTGGGGTTTTCCTTTAAATTGCAAACTGACGACTGACTGACTACCTGTTGTGACTGACCGACTCATCGCCGCGATGGGGGGTGCTAGCGACTTGCAATTTGGACAGTATATATACAAAAGATCAGTGTCGATATAATACTTTATAAAAATTGTGGGCAACGCCACGACGGGGGATGCTAGTATAATTTTATATTCAAAATACACCGAAGCTTTTCAATTACAATTTCTCTTCGCCCCGCATAAGATTACAAACCTTAATTAATAAAACGCATCCTTTCACATATCTCCTTTCTCGCAAACAAAAAAGCCCCTCCGTACAACCGTTGTAATTGTCTCGCGCGAGTGGAACACGCGAGCATTACCATAACACTTGAAACAAGAACGCTATGCGCGGAAAACCTTTGAGAGCGCTCTTGCATTGCACATGTGGGTAAGCGCGCGCGCAACTTTTCTCATAACGAGTTTTCGCATTAAAACGCTGTACTGCGCTGCGCTCTCGCCGAAAAAACAGATCCAGAATTCACCTCCTCGAACAACAAAAAAAGAGAGATGAAAAGTAACAGAGCGAGCAAGTGCGCATACACGAAACTGTTGTGTGTGTTTTGCATCTCTTGCTTTTGCCTCCATCGAAAGTGTATGTGTGTGTGTGTGTGTGTGTGTGTGTGTGTGTGTGTGTGTGTATGTGTCTCATGTAAATTTAGGGAAGCCATTGTGCGTGCGTGGGTGTGCATGCTTGAAAATGCAATCGAAGAGTCGCGCAGCTTGGGGAAAGGAAGCGAGATAGGAACTGAAGAGGGGGGGGGAGTTGCTGGGAGGAAATGAGTATAAACATGGGGTTGAATGCAGTTTTAGATAAGGTGGCGTTTTGACATTGTTGTGTAGTATTTACATTTTAAAGGAGCTTTGCGCGTTTCGAGAAATAAAGAGAAAAATGTATTTCTGAGTGGTGATTGTGAGAACGGTTCCGTGTCCAGTGCGTGTTTTGTGTGAATTTGTTTTTTCACGGATAAGCAGAATTTATGAAAATCTGTCGATGTAAAAAAAAAATTTGAAGCAGTTCAAGATAAAATGTTTTTAAATTTGTTAAAAGATCCGGATTTATCTGTGACGAGAATCGAACTCGATCCCAATCAATGTTTATAATGTTGAAATAAAAAAACCGCTGCTAACTGCTTTAGCAGAATGCTTCCTCAAAGAGAGGTCTTGATTAATCGACTTATAGAATCTTATAATGTAAATTCGCATTAAATAATTTAATGTTAATATGAATTTATGATTTCAGAGATCAGAATATCCTTAAAAGAATTAGTTCGAATAAAACTTTACGTATATTATATATATTTTAGTAAGCAATACTAAAAAAATTATTTCGATTTTCTAAAATATCTAGAGTGAGTGCACCAGTGAATGAACACTTGTGGAAAAGAAAAGACAGATCCAATGCTTTGTTAAATATTTTTACTGGCACTAACGTGCTTCCCCCCAAATTTCATGCTTGACAATGTCAGTATTTAACTTTATAATACTTGGTAAACCTTTTCTTCAAGCAATCAAAAATGTCACGTGACTTGTTCAGTTACATGCCATAAGTGTTCATTCACTGGTGAAATCACCCTATTTTAGAAAAAATGGATACATTTTTCAAATTCGTGTTTTAAGAATGTATGTCTAATTATTCTATATATCTTCAATACAAAATGCTTATACTTTCTTAAAAATAAGTTAAGAACAGTCTTAGTAGACCTTAATCGAAAGGAAATCATGCGCACTTTAAGAATGTATATCTATCTTTTACATATCTTCAATACAAACTACCGAAAGAAGATCATTTTTAATTTGATAAAATAGCTACTTTGTGAAAAGTCTTTCAATTCACGTTTATTTCTTTAATATAGCTTAAGAGTGGGTTTAAGAGACATAAATCGAAAGTAAATCACGCGCACTTTAATAATCCTTAATACAAACTAACGAAAAAATCATTTTTAATTTGATACACTAGCTACTTTTTTTAAAATCTTTAAATTCACGTTTATTTTTTAAAAATAGCGTAAGGATAGGTTATAAGATATAAGTCGGAAGAAAATCAAGCGCAATTTGAGAATGTATGTCTATCTGTCATATATCTTCAATAAAAACTGCCAAAAAAAATGTTTTTCTTAACATTTGAAAAAAGGGATTATTTTATGAAAATACGTCCTAAATATTATCCATTTAGCTCCAAGTTTCTATCAGATCTAAGTTCAAACGTACCTAATATGTTTGCAAAATTTTAACTCGTAACATGCTTGTCTGCAAGAGTTATGATGATCACAAATTTTGGTTTTACACATGCATACATAAATTCACGTTTATTTCTTAAAAATAGCTTAAGAATAGTTTTAAAATACATAATTCGAAAGAAAATCACATGCACTTTAAGAATGTGTGTCTATCTTTTATATATCTTTAATCAAAATTGCCAAAAACAATTTTTTCTTTTTTACACATTCTTTAAAAGTGATTATTTTATTAAAAAACGTCCTAATATTATCTATATAGCTCCAAATTTCTATCAGATCTAGTTTAAACGTACCCAATATGTCTGAAGAATTTCAGCTTGTAACATGCTTCCTTGCAAGATTATAGTGGACACAATTTTTTATTTCGTTTCATACATCCATACATGCATACACACACATACATACATATATTATTAAAAAATATGTTCTTCTGACGCTGGGATCTCAAAAACATCGAGATTTATCAAAATCTCTTATCCGAAAATTGACTTCGTTACAAAGCTTTCTCTTTGAGAAAGCAATAAATAAATAAGTAAAAGTTACTTTTTGTTCAATTTTAAATATTTCGCCCCTAGCTTCGATAAATAAACCCCACATTAAGGAGTCTCCTGCGTCTACCATACTAGTCAAATTGAATCGAAAATTTGATGATAACTTTTATGCATATATTTATACTTAAAAATCTTAAATGTATTTATAATGTATATAAATGCAGCAAACTTTTAATAATATAAACATTAACAATTCAATAAATATTAATACAGATACTATTTTGGATTCGGCAGTGAATAACATATGCGAGAAGGATAGGTTCGTCTTCCGCGCATGCGCGCCGATAGGTGGTATATAGCTATATCTATATATATTACTATAGCGTCGTGTCGTGCGTCGTGCGTGCTGCATGTAAAAAGTTCTGCCGGATATAACCCGAATTTATTCAAGCTTTCGCTAATATCTCTTTTTTTAGTTCGATAACCGATATTTTAAATAACTTCATTTGAAAGAGGAGATTTTTTCCTACAAAACTGATATAATGACATTACTGGACAAATAAGATTTCATTCGTAATTAACTGATTCAACTTTGTCTGCCATAAGAGTCCATGTTAAAATTGCCAACTTTGAGCTCAAATTTCTTGAGTTTTTGGCCGATAAGCGGTATAAATAAGGGCACCGTTAAATTGCGCGTATTCTAAACTTTAAAAAATGATATGTCCGAGTTCGAGACATTACGCGCAGGAGCCTCCTTAAAAGTTATTTCATGAAAATAAGGTAAAAAAAGTTAAGATCGTAAAGTGATCTTAAAGTGACATGTCTCAAAAATGGCACTATTTAAGACATTTTAAGACACGAAATTTTTAAAAAGATTGAAGCACATTTAATATTGATTTGATACCAATTTAAGTGCAATTTGAGATGAAATTTTTGAAAAAATTCGTGACGATTTTGAGATGGATTTTAGACAATATGATGTGATTAATTTGAGCCGAATTTGAGACAAGATTGTTCTCATTTTTTCAGACGATTTCAAGCCAATTTTAAGAAGTCACTCAAATTTAGATGAATTTAAGACGCATTTTCGAGAATATTTAAGACGCTTTTATGATGGTCTTAAGGCAAAATCAGTATGTTTTTAAACAGGATTCGGGATAAAAAGGAACAAACATTTATCATATGGTTTCAACGAAAATACAAAACAAATCATTGATCAACACAATTTTAAAATGAAGCATATTTTATTTCATTTTCATATATTATGATTTTAACATATATAATATATATATGTTATAATAATAATATATAATAATAATATATAAAAATACAGACGAAGATTTGAACCAAATACATCATGTTGAAAATCAAACCTGTTCAAGTTGAATATCAAGGTTTTAACCGCCAATACGCCAGTAGTGGAGCTTGAAGCTCATATAATAAATGTTTGTTCCTTTTTATTCCGAATCCTGTTTAAAAACATACTGATTTTGCCTTAAGACCTTCATAAAAGCGTCTTAAATATTCTCGAAAATGCGTCTTAAATTCATCTAAATTTGAGTGACTTCTTAAAATTGGCTTGAAATCGTCTGAAAAAATGAGAACAATTTTATCTCAAATTCGGCTCAAATTAATCACACCATATTGTCTAAAATCCATCTCAAAATCGTCACGATTTTTTTCAAAAATTTCATCTCAAATTGCACTTAAATTGGTAAAAATAATTGGTATCAAACCAATATTAAATGTGCTTCAATCTTTTTAAAGATTTCATGTCTTAAAATGTCTTAAATAGTGCCATTTTTGAAACATGTCACTTTAAGATCACTTTAGTTTAGAAAAAAATACAACTTTGTTGTTTTATGTTATTCTACCTAATACAATTAAAAATGTAATTCTTTACTTTCATGCAGAATCAGAATTGAGAAGATAAAATAAATAATTTACGAAAATACTATGAAGATAACTGTTTAAAAGCAATATAAAATGTAATACTGCAAGTAGATGTAGAGCCGAGAATGGAAAGACAGCGTTTTAAAAGATGAAAAATCTAAGAGCGCGAGCTTTCCTTGCGGTATAACGTCAGGGTTAGGAATGATGTCTATCAAATATTCCGGGCGTATAATTTACGATAGTATTAGATGCTTTTAGTCTGATTATTTTCGAGGCTATTGAGGTTAATCCTGTTTTCAGTGATTGACACTTAAAAAGGATATTTTTGGCTAGTAAGCTTATAACTGTAAAGAATACATAAAAGTTATATTAAAGATTCCGAAAGAACAACAGAATTTCACTTTGAATATGCTAAGGAATTGTCTACGATTTTAGGTATACATTTATGTATCTTTTTTTTATAAGGTCACTAGTTTTTTGTTAATCTGAAAGGTATGTACAGTGGTAATTTACAAAAATCTCACAATTTATTTTAAAAATAAGTAGTGATATTAAAGATAAACTTATTTTAAGCGCTGTATTACGTCCCTAAATATACTTTAGCTACTCACAACTGCTGCAAAATTTATTTAAAAAATAATAAATATCACTTGGCAAATAAAAAATGTTTAGTTTGAAAGTTTAAATGCTATATTTTTCTTGTCTCGCACTTAAAACCTCCAATAATTAAATTAAATAATTGTAAAAATGGTTTTAACGCAAACTTTTCTTATAAGAATAGTAGCTAAAACTTATCAATGTGAATATCTTTATAGAAATCTTTTATACGTTTTGTTTTTAGCTTTTATTAAGTTGAATAATATTCTAACGAATATAAAAATATTTTTATATTTTCCCTTATGTATGTAGTGTATTACTATTGCCGTTTCGAGCTTCGATGTTGTAGAAAGATGAAGATGCGTATTTATGAGATGTAAATTGCCTCTAATCACATAATATTAAAATACCTTTGACTAAAATACTATATAATCTATTTTTTTATTCAATTTGTTTAATAAAGAATATCTAATAATAAATTGCTTTTCATTATAGTGGCTATATTGATGCCAAACTTTAATGAATTTTGTCAAAAGGCATATTGATTAGATTACCTTAATTTAATTTTATTTATAAGAAATCAAGTTTAATAACTAAATTAAATTTTCCAAATTAAGAGCTTTGCAGATTTACTTACTTGAAAAGATGCAGTTTTGAAGCCTTAACTCTTACCAAAGCAATTTTACGCTCTGTATTGGAATCCGTTTACTGAGTCCAAAATTCAATGAATTAACACGCTTGAACGATTTTCATTTTACGTAAAATGCAGTAAATATAAACTGAATTGTAAAATACCAAATACCTACACTTTATAGCTTTATTTTAGCTGAATTATTTGGTTCTGGATACTTTATTTTGTAAATATTGCATATAAACAAAGCTAATTTACATAGACAAAATCAATTACGTAAAATGATCAGGTTACTTGTGTGATTCTATGTACTAAATGTACGAAATGTATTCCAGAGTACAAAGTTTGGTAAATCAACTGTATCTTGTTCAACAAGTACAGAGCTGCACAAATGTAACGTACTAATTATTTATAAACTGCTTCCTCCGTATATTGTTGAGTCAGTTCGTAATATACATCTTCATTGAAATTAATCAAACTAAACTAGTGCTCTAACTTTCTACTAATGATTTATTACATATAATTCCTTCATTTTTTCATATTACTAATTTACAAAATCTCAACAACCTATAACAAATAACCTCCTTTCACTTCACTAACAATAAGAGATGACTGATAATTATTGATAGTTTTTATAAATAACAAACAAACTTTTTTTCTAAATACATAAAATAAATTTATATTATTAAGACTATACTAATTCTTTTTGGACAATGGGGTTCCATCAAAACCCAGAAATTAACATGAAAATAATGCTCTCTATCCAAAAGAAACTGACAATCACATTGAAATTTTGTACATAGACTCATAACACAATAAAGAAACTTGTTTATTATTGTTAATACAAATTTTATTGATTTTTATACATGATTTTATTTAAGTTTTTATTTATACGGAAAGTAATAGTTAGAACTTAACGTTTTACAAGTCTGATTATAGAGATTTATAGGAGTTAAGATGGCCAATTTTTCACGCGTAAGCATTTTTAAGTATTATGAGCAATTTATGTCAACTTTTTTGAGTAATTACAAATCGATGGTTTCTACTAGGCTATTGATGATGTTAAAAATACATGAAAATCAAATAATAGATTAGAAATTGGCTCTTTTTCCTAGACTATTGAACATATTGTGAATTTTGGGTTATGCTTACACTAAACTTTATAAAAGAAATGAATTTTTATTAGAACGGTATAATTTAAAAAATTGCGTTTTATTACTATATTGGTAAAGATTTGCACTAATACAGCTTTATAGTAGAGGATTGAAGAGCTCCATGATACACTAGTTAGATACGCAAAAACTTTATTTATTAGCAATTGTTAACAAATTAAAAACCAAACGGAATAGTACAAAATTGCATTGTTAGTTATACCGTTTTATCATAGATCAAATCCATTTCTTATTGTTTTACCGATTTTATTACAAAACAAATATTTAATTGTTATTTTATTATATTGTACACTGAGAAAAAGGATTGGATATCACATCAATACTTTTATATTTATATGATAACTAAACCGGTATTGCTCGAGTAACCGTACATATTGTTGTCTTAGCTACATTAGGGTTGCCGGTGATATTGTACGATTGTCACAACAATATAATATAGCTGTGAGAGCAATAACAAAGTATTGTTGCAGCAGCAATACGCAGTTTAGTTCGATCATCCAGAATCTGGACTCTGGAGCAATACATTTTTTTCAGTATATATATTTTCTTTTATAAAAAAAATGTTTTTTTTGTGTATTTGATGTTACTGACTCATTTTATGCAATTTCTGACAATACATTTATACGATATAACTCTACTTATTACCTTGTGTACGTTGGTGATTGTATGGGTGGATAAGTGGGTGTGTGGGTGCATGAATGGATGTGCATGTGGATAGATGGGCGTGTAGTTGGGTGGATGACTTCAAATTGGTGAATAAGTTCGTTTCGGTCGATAAATACGTGATGTGAGTGGGTGGTTATCAGATATCTCGTATACTCGAGAATCTATTTTCTTTTATTATTTATTTTACATCTTGAAATTTTAATATCATCTTTTTAAGAGCCACGGTGGCTCAGGCGGTAGAGGCTTGAATTTTCGTCCCGGGGACCCGGGATCGATTCGCAGTCTAGGCCGTTTCGCTAGCACCACTGCACTGAATTTTATTCAGATCGCATTTGCTTACTTTTCACCGCGGCTCTGATGGTTCGGAACCCATCTAAAACTGTAGTTCTTCTACCCAGTTACAGATTCTCTCTTAACTTTGCACTCTGGAATCGATGATGGATCGGCGGGGGTACTCTTAAAGGCAGTGCGCACCGTTACACCTAGTGCAGAGCTTCCAAAGTGGAAAGTAGGGCATTCAATCCGATCTGAGTTGAAGCAGGGTGGCAAATACCGATAACTTACAAAACTGATCGGGCGGCTGACCTATGGATACATCAGAGTTTAAGGTGTCTGCCGTCGATCTTCATCGGACGAGGGGGAAAAGTAAAAGAGAATCTGTAACTGAGTATAGGGGAAATGACAGGCAAAAATTATAACGGTAACATCAGGAAAAAGAAAAAAGGAAAAATGGAAAGGAATAGCATAATGAGCTCAAGCCTGAGTGCTCTGGTTTATCACGTCCTCGTTAGAGGCCGCTTAGCTATCCCGCAACCATATACCACTACTAATATCATCTTACAAATGTGAAAACGAAGAGAATGTGACAAGTTAAAACTAAAAATATCTATGATTAGCTCCTCAAACGTCAAGAAATAGTGAAAATTCATTAAAAATGTACCTACATGCAAAATAATCCAGGTGATGAAATTTTAAGTTTGAAGATTTGCCCTTAGAAATATTTGTTCTCATATAATATAAAGAAATTTGTGATGTAGATTTGCTCAAAACCAAAATTTAAAAGAGTTATACCATTTAGATCCACAGGCAGCTAAAAAAAGTGAAATTTTGAGTCGCTTTTTACCATCTACATTGTATAACTTCTATTAAATTTTGTTTGAAGTAAATCTGCACCACTAATTCTTTTATCTTATATTTGAGAATAGATATATATCTAAGGGTAAACCCATAAACTTAAAATTTCATCATCTGGACTATTTTGTTTTTAGTCATATAACAAGAAATGAAAAATTTATATGTGTACAAATTAATTAATATGGAATTTTTAGAAGGACAAATGCAAAATTTAGGAAATACAGATTTTTTAGTGTACGGCATCCTTAATGGATAAATACGAGTATGGGTGGGTAGATGAATGAGTTTATTGAACTCTCTAAATTTGAAATAGTGAAAATTTCACTAATTTTGCTAGTGAGTGCATATTTCACTGACAAAATAGTGCATATTCACTGATTAAGTAGTTAATACTGAAACTCACTAGTCGAATTAGTGAAAAAAGTTAGATTTACTGGTTTACTAGTGAATATTCACTATTTAATTAATGAATATTTATGTTCACTACTTAACCAGTGAATTAATGACAATATGAGCGAGACTTGTTTTGTATATCGTAATTATCTTGTTCAGTCGGTTTAAACACTAACTTTTCATGTATGTATGAAAATTTAAAATTGTTTAAGCAACAATAACAACTATATTCACTTATTCATTTCTTATCAGTCTGAGAGAAATTCGTAAGGAAAAAATCGAAAGCAGCTTAAATATAAGTTTCAGAATTTTCTCACGTAGGTATCCTATTAGGCAAGTGACTGAGATGATCGACTATCAAGTAAGAGGATCTGGTTTCAGTTTCCCATCGAAGCAGTTTTTCATTACATTTTTAATTTCTTACTAATTTTAATAATGAATGATATAATAATACTAAATTAATTAATATTTAATACCCGTAAATAGTTAGTAAATATGTGCTATATATCTAAATGCTTTAATTGTTCAATGTTTTAAACAATTAAATTTCAATATTTCCACAGTGATATTTCACTAATTCTTATAGTGAATCTTTTTCACTATTTCAAGTAGTAAATATTCACTATTTGCAGTGACGTACTTTTCACTGTTTCAATAAGTGATTATTCACCATGAATTAATGAATTTTCACTGGTTCAAATTTAGAGAGACGGATTTGTGGGTGTCGTCGACTTGAGTTTTTTGTTGCAATACCTGATCATATACAATACAATTAATTTTTTTATAGCACTGCGTGACCTAAGTCCGCACTTATGTCACGCCTATCCGTGACCTTAGTAGTCCTTTATTGCACCGTGCTTTATCGCCCTCGCTGAGCTCGGGCGCTAACCTCCCGGTGCAGTAGAGGACTGCTTATATCACGGATAGGTGTGACATGGCGGACTTAGGGCATGCAGATGCTATAAAATAGTATACGATACTTGTGACCACTTAGGTTACAATTGTAATATACTATTAAAGTGTTACTCTTTAAAAATATTTATTAAATCGAATGATATTCTCTCTTAATTTGAAATAGTGAACTTGTCACTATTTTAGCTAATGAAAATAATTCCACTTACGAAACAGTGAAAATTTCACTATTTTGCCAGTGAAAACTGTATTCAATAGAAAAATAGTGACTTATCACTAATTTGGTAGTTAATACATAAGTTAAAAGCCGGCAAGGTAGGGATCGAGTTGGTATTTCATAACCTAATTTCAGTTGACATTATTTTTATTTCATGAACATTAAATATTATTTTTATTATGTAATAACAAAATAATTAATTAATTAATGAATAAAAATGGTGCAACTAATGCCTTAATTAGAATTCTGATCCATATTTCCTGTGTAAAAAATTGGACAAATGTCTAAAATTGTTAATTTTTCAAAAGAAAAATTATAATTAAATTCAACTTTAATTTTTTTTGTAACGTGCATACTAATGAATTTATTCATATTATCGGAAGTACCTCTTCATTCGATATATTTATATCAGTTATATTCGTAGCACCTTATATGAGTTATAAAATTTACTCTATGTAGGCAATCTACGTAGGCAAGTGGTGAATACGTTGGACTGTAAACATTGTGGACCAGAGTTCGATCCCCATCGCAGAAGTTTTTTTCGTATTTTTAATTTATTTCTTATTTTAATATATATAAATGTTCAAATGATAATACATAATCAATATCTAATACATCTCATATATAATTATATACGCTTTTAAATAACAGCCTTATTTTTTTAATTTACTGAATATTATTAAATTTCACTCATTCAAGTAGTGAAAATTTATTTCACTATTTCAAATAGTGAATATTCACTACAGTGTTTTACAGTACAGTTTTACAGTGATTTTTCACTATTTCATAATAAGAGAGTTGAGACTCTATAATCTTACCGAGCGAATGCAAGCGAGTGTTGGGTTCTTAACTAGTAATATATTATACATGCAGAACCAAAAGTTGTTTTCGCAACTGTTAGGTCACATATGTTCAAATCCATAGTCATCATCCATGATGTAATGTAATGGAATGTAATGTATTACATGTCTTGACAAGTTTCTAAGATTTTCGATTGAGGATATATTATATTTTATATCATTACATGTTATATATAATATATAGTCGTATATAATTGCATTTCTGGATTACATATAACGACATATAATCATATAATTAAATGTGAACGAAACACATTTTTACCTGGATACCGAAATTTTGTATTGTCGGAAGTAACAGACTATATTTCAATTTTTTGGCCAAATATCTTCCCCCGAAACCATTCTGACATTTCTCACTCGCGCTTCGTTCATCAACCTAACATTACATCACAAACCCGCTTATGGTGCGCACTAACATGGTGGCGTTTGCTTCTCTGCAGCTGAATGGCGGCACGTGGGAGCTGGGAGAGGTGCTCTGTGACTCCTGGGTCTCGCTCGACGTCCTGCTCTGCACGGCCAGCATACTCTCACTCTGCGCCATATCCATAGACAGGTACGACGAACCGCACCGATATACTAACCTATATAGAACTCTCTCTCGCTCTCTCTCTCTCTCTCTCTCTCTCTCTCTCTCTCTCTCTCTCTCTCTCTCTCTCTCTCTCTCTATCCCTCTCTCTCTCTCTCTGTCTCTCTCTCTCGCTCTTCCGCTCTTCGAGTCACGTACAGCGAAACGAGCTGATTATACCGCGACGTGCGCCACTTCACCCGGACCGCGCGCGTGAAAAGGACCACGCTATATATACCGCTTTTATGAGTTTTCTGCTATTCTCGCTTTTTTGTGCAGTGGGAATGTATATGTATATATAGACCTGGTGTTTGAGTTGGGTTAGTTTTTCTTTTTCTTTTTCTTTTTCCGTGGGGTGGTGGGTAGTTGCGCGGATGGAGGAGATAGCATTATTTGTTTGATTTGTGCGCTGATTTCGGTGGTGATTCGCAGGGGTTTGAGATTCCGATGGCTGAACTTCCGGGTATTGCAGGGTTTTCAAGGGTACTCGTAATTTTTGAGTTTTCAGATTGTATCGGAATTAAAAGCGGTACTATATTTCTGTAATGCTCTAGTATATTTAAAATAAATTGAAGAAAATTAATTATATTGTATATCATTATCGTTTTTTCGTAGGAAAAACTTTGAATTTCGAATTATGGTACATATAATTTCTTAACGATTGCTGATTTTTATATTGCTTGACTGTCGCGTACTTCTTTTCTCAAAATCTTTATTATAGACGTAGTTTCAGTTAATTAAAGGTAACATTGCGCTTTCTTCATTCTTAATAAATCTGAATTCAAATACACTAGAAAAATTAATATTTAATTTTCTAGCCGCTCAAGGGGCGTGGGTTTGAATCCCCGTCAGTCCAAATTTTTCGGGGACATTTAAAGAAAATGTCTTTCTGGATTTTTCAACCCGCTACTTAAGTAAGGGCAGTACTGCCCGTATATGTAATTAAAATAAAATAAATTATGAGAATATTCAATTAGCATTTAAAAATGTTTTTAACTAACTTTTAATCATAATAAATTTTATGTAATTATTTGTTTAATATTTTACCGATAATAACAATATTTAATGAAAAATGGGTCCTTGACGGTATGAAATAGACTTATTAAATAATTGTACGCAATTTATATAGATCTTACAAGTGTATGTTTGAGGTTTGAAACCAAAGTAAAACATTATTATTAACGTTTAAATAAAAAATGTAATACATTTGAGTATTGATAATTATTATTTTTAATAGTTTATTCGCAAAAATGAATAAATTTATGATTTCTACAGCTTAAGAATATTTATCGCTAGCAAATTTGAATTAACGCCTTATATGGCTCGTAAAAAATTCCGCTGTGCATTTTATTACTATTTTATTTATCAAGCCGAGCACGTAGTCAGTAAAACGAGATAAATATTCAGCAATGCTACTCGCAAGAGTAATTGTTTTAACCATTTAAAGTAATTTAAATAACGACATTTTTGCTAATTAAATCATAAGATCACTTTTTTTCATTTGCACGTCTATTACAGCGTACAAATTGTCGTTAAAATCATAAATCTTGTCTGAATAATTTATAAAGATACGATTGCTAAAATTATGTTCATCTGATCAAAACAACAAATATTATCCAGATTTAAAAACTCCATCGACTGTTTTTTTTTAAGTGGCATTTCGAACTCGAAAGTTCATCGCCTCATCTACGCAAGCCTTCCACGTTTCCGTATTGTGTGCCAACCCCCTCCATTTCGCGCCCCCCGCCCAATTTCAGTTACGTCTGCTTTTACGTTATCCTCTCATCTGTGTCTAGGTCTACCTAGAGGTCGCGTTGCTTTCGGTTTTCCTTTGATTATGCGCGCTGCCGTACGATCATCGCCCATTCTTGCCACGTGCCCTGCCCATCTTAGTCTCCGTGATTTTATTATTCTGTTAATATTTGGTGACGCGTACAAATTATGTAGCTCGTCATTGTGCAGTTTCTTCCACTCCCCAGTTTCCTCATCTTTCTTTGGCCCGTATATTTTCTGCAGAACCTTATTTTCAAATACCCTAAAACGATTTTCTTCCGCTTTACTGAGCGCCTAGGTTTCGCACCTGTACAAGATTACCGGCATTATTATAGTCCTATATATCCTTATTTTGACATTTTTCGACAGTAGCTTTGACTTGAGTAATCTATTCACAGCGTAGAAGCAGGCATTACCTGAATTAAGTCTCTTATTAAACTCGGCTTTAATTTCGTTTCGATCATGTATAGTTGTACCTAAATATCTGAATTCGCTAACCTTTTCAAAAGTGAAATTTCCGACTCTGAGATCCCCCTCTCCTTCGCGAATGCCCAGTTTCTCGATGATTATATATTTCGTTTTCGATTCGCCCACTTCTAACCCCGTGTCTTTAGCCGCATTTATAAGGATTTCCGCGTTTCTCGCCACCGATTCACTATTATCTTCCAATATATCCAAGTCATCCGCATAGCCTAAAATCTGCGTTGTTCCGTTGAGTATTGCGCCTAGCTGGCTAGTCTGCATTTTTCTAACAACATGCTCTAGCGTCAAGTTAAAGAGTACCGTTGAAAGCCCGTCACCTTGCTTCAAACCGTCGCGTATCATGAACGATTCGGATACATTACCGCCTATTCGGACCTTTCCAGTGCTTCCGTTCAGACATATTTGAATTAATTTTACGAGTTTTTTTGGTACGCCAAGGAGCACTAGGATTTGATACATTTTGCTTCGTTTGACAGAGTCATTACATACGCTTTCTTAAAGTCCACAAATAGCTGGTGTATAGTTTCGCAATATTCCCACTTTTTCTCTAATAATTGTCTTATGGTAAACATTTGATCGCTCGTCGACCTGTTGCGCCGGAATCCACACTGATAATCTCCTATTACATCTTCCGTGAATGGTGTGAGTCTGGCCTGTATTACGTTTGACAGAACTTTGTAGCAGATAGCTAAAGTGAGATTCCCCGGTAGTTATTGCAGTCTGTTTTATCTCCCTTTTTAAAGATCGGTATGATGATGGATTCTTTCCATATTTCTGGTATTGTTTCATTTCTCCAAATAGCACATACTAGATAAAAAATTTTAGATGTAAGCGTGGTGCCCCCATATTTAAATAGTTCAGCTGGTATAGAATCGTTTCCTGCGGTCTCATTGTTTTATAGCTTTTTGATCGCGGCCTCTACTTCTTTTTAGGTCGGTTCGTCCATATGGAATTCAGCAGTGTGGATTTCGTCTCCCATTTCCTCGGAGTTTTCATGCACGTTTAATAACTTATCGAAATAGTCTTTTCATAATTTCAATAGTTTAATTTCGCTTGTCACGAGGTTCCCGTCCTTATCTTTCATTAACTGCGATCTACTCTGAAAACCATTCCTAATAGCGTTTATTCCTTTGTACATCTCGTGCGGATTATTTTCCTTACTATTAGTTTCTAATTTCTAGTTTCTAATTTCATTTTTCTGATACTCGCGCTTCTTGTTTCTGTAAATCATACCCACTTGCTTTCTTATTTCATGGTATTCTTCTACGGCCCTACCGCTTTCATTGTGTACGCTATCTAATTTAGCCTTCTTGCGCCTTTCAAACCAGAGTTCGCACTCTTCGTCAAACCAGGGTTTGATCTTCGGCTTTTTTTTCTTACCCAGTACTTTGTTCGCGGCCCCTTTTATAGTTTTTTCGATAGCCCCCCGTAACCTGTTTGGATCGTCATCTACTCCCGTCTGTGCATCCGTTTCCTCGAGCACCTGAAATCAGTTGCTAACTTCTACTTGGTACTTGATTCGCTCTACCCCGCTTCGTAGTTTTCCAATATCAAAGGTTTCTACTTTGTTCGCTCGCTTACTATTTTGACCGGCTACTAATCTGGTTCATAATTTGTCTACTACACTACTACATAATGATCCGAGTCGCAATCCGCCCCCCTATAGGTCCTTACGTCGAGTACATTGGTGTGGCGCCTCTTATCAATAAGAAAATGATCGATTTGATTGTGCGTGGCCCCGTCCGGCAATGTCCACGTTGCCTTGTGTATATCCTTGTGCTTGAAGCACGTGGTCTTGACTATAAGATCTGTTGCGGCCGCGAAATTTATGACCCTAATACCGTTATCGTTGCTGGTTTCGTGCAGACTTTCTTTGCCTATAGTGGGCCTAAACATTTCCTCTCTCCTTATTTTAGCATTGAAATCCCCCACTACTATTTTGGTGTTGTAAGACGCGAATTGGTCGATTAATTGCTCTAAAGTTTCATAATAAAGATCTTTGACTTCTTCCTCTTTGTCCTCCGTAGGACAGTGGACGTTAATAACCACGTAATTATACCACGCTCCTTAGATGATGATATACGAGAGTCGGTCATTCACGAAATTGAAACTTTTAACGGAATGTATGATATTTTTGTTAACAAGAAATCCGGTGCCTAGGGAATGCCCACTCGCGCCCCATATAAAAAGGTGAAGTTATCGGATCCTTTCCATCGGGTTTCTTGTATTGCTACCAAATCTAAATTGTACCTCTTAGTTTCATTTATGATTTCCCGGAACGCGCCCGCTCTGTGTAGACTGCGTACATTCCAGGTTCCCACCCTTAAGTTCCTTTTGGTTTTGGTTTGGTTTTGTTTTTTTACTCCATTGAGTATAACGAATTATATTTACCTTAATATAATGCCTTCGTTAAATAAATATTATTAGATTTTCATGACTTTTTAGATACTTATACTGTACTTTACAAGGATGTTATTGTTTGCAAAGAAATAAGTTATTTTAAAAATAAGGTAAATAAATAATATGCTACCAATGTCATTCAAGTGATTAGATTGAAATATATACGGTTCATTATGTTTGATATAGTCTTAAAATATATGATATAAAATCAATACGAACGGTCAAATTTACTGAAGAATCAATTAATTAAATAAATATTATCCTAACTATTATGAAAAATATATAAATATATACATATATAAACAGTCAATTTTTTAATGCTTAACATCTTCAGTATTCGTTTAAGTATGTTACGTACACTTAAATGTTGACCATGAGTCCGAACTATCTCCGTCGATGTGTGTCGGGCGAACGTTGGAGCGTATCCTTGCAAGAGTGTACTTGAAAACAATGGACGGTCACACGAGCCAGTAAACAACAGAATTCCTGATTAAACGATTTCCTTCGCAGTACTCGACTGCGTGCACTCGATTGACCGTAAAATCCATTAGTGTAAAACAACCAATTGTCCCGGACGTCGATTTCACTGTAATCTTTTACGCGCAACTTCATTTTTCAAGATTATCGATTGCAATGTTATTCCTTTCAGGCAAGCGCATTATGGTATCACTTTTAGTGGAATATGCACTTTGATAAAGCAGCATTAAAGTTTTTTAAATTCTAGAAAAATGATATCTTGTTTAAGTATTTAAAAATAATAGTATATTATGCAACACGAGGCAAAAGTAGATTTTTCCCTTGAGTGATTGTACTGCCCTTACAAGAATATTTTTCCCTCGGGTGCTTACTGCCCTCGCTTCGCTCGAGCAGTAAATGCGCCCTCTGGACAAATATTCTCGTTCGGGCAGTAAACTCACCCGCGGAAAAAATCTACTTTTGCCTCGTGTTGCATATAGTATTTTATTTCACTCTCCACTGGAAGGCCACATTTTGGTCTTAAAATTTCGGATATTTTTTGAAATTTTTTAAATTTCGGAAAATTTTTGAAATTTTTGAAATTTTGGGAAATTTTTTAAATTTTGGGAAATTTTTGAAATTTTGGGAAATTTTTGAAATTTTGGGAAATTTTTGAAATTTAGGGAAATTTTTGAAATTTTGGGAAATTTTTGAAATTTTTGAAATTTTGGGAAATTTATGAAATTTTGGAAAATTTTTGAAATTTTGGGAAATTTTTGAAATTTTTGAAATTTTTGAAATTTTGGGAAATTTTTGAAATTTTGGGAAATTTTTGAAATTTTGGGAAATTTTTGAAATTTTGGGAAATTTTTGAAATTTTGGGAAATTTTTGAAATTTTGGGATATTTTTGAAATTTTGTAAAATTTTTAGAAAAAATTTATTTTTGTCCCGCTAATTTTACTTTTGCCCCGCTAATTTTACTTTTGCCCCGCTAATTTTACTTTTGCCCCGTTAATTTTACTTTTGCCCCGCATAACTAGTTTTCGGGTAAAATATGCCACTTTTGCCCCGCTTATCATGGGCAAAACGTGGGCTTTCTAGTGGGGTGTGGAATAAAAATTATATCAATCAGTATCATTCCTTATAATGATATAACTTTTGACATCCGAGTATATAATTCTAAAAGTATATTTTACCCGGGTAGTATTACATAGCAATTTTACAGAGCTTTTAATAAATATTGATATTGTCGTGATTTCTGAGTAAAAAAAGTAGATTTTTGAAAACCGTCTGTCTATCTATTTGTATGTTAAGTATGTTAAAAAATGTACATTTTCATAAAGTAAATGAAATTTCCTTCCAATTTATATGTCTAACAATCACCTTAAAGCTATTTTAGTACAGAAAGTAAAGATATTAATGTACATTTCTTTTTTAAATCGCAAGAAAAAATTATGTTTTTTTATACGTTAATCATATTAAAAATGTGTTCGTTTCCAAATGAAGGCATAATTTATTTCTGATTTATATATTTAACAAGAATATTAAAACTATTTTAAATTAGTAAAAAAAAATAAAAATATTATTTTAAAATAATTTGTAGAAAAACGCAATTTTCTTTCGATTTATGTCTGAGACTTAAGGTGATGTTAAACCCCGTGTTATTAGTAAATATGGGGAACCACGTTTTTGATTCATTTTTCAATTTTAAAAAAATATCTCTATGGAAAGTTGTTGTTCCAAACAAAAAGAACAACTTTTCATAGAGATATTTACTCAAAATTGAAAATGAAATGAGAAAAGTGGATCCTCGTATTTATTGGTGACAGGTGGCTTTAGCATCACCTTAATGAATTTAGAGCATGCAGACGTGTTGAAAATTGTTTAGAGTTTTAAGATTGTAGGACGTAGACTATTGGCAATGCTTTACGCTTATGTCTAATAGGTAAGTTTTAGCATGAATTTATTTAAAGCGAATTTCTATTATAAATTTCTCAAGTCGATTTTTCAGGATTTCTCTTTGAGAAAGCATTCTTCTAAAGAAATTAGTCGCGGGTTTTTGCAGGATAAGAATCTGTATTATTAAAAGAATAAGGGCAAATTGTGTTACAGTCATACAACTTTATCTACGCACTCAAAACATATAAACTATACATCATTCGAATGAACTCAGCTGGAATATGTACCTTTTTAAAATTTTAGGTCTCGGATATTTGGTTCGAACGTTGAATTATATCTATATATACATACATTATATATGTATTTAAATTTTCTTTCTCTTTTCTTTTCGTATTATTGTTTTCAGTCACGTATTGACTGGTTGTTTCTAGTATAATAGCCATCATTAATTACAAAAAATCTTCGGATATAGTCCGACACTGGAATAGAAGACAGAACCAAGAGTTTTAGTCGTTATATTGCAAACTTATATAAGCGCCATTCTCAATGACCTAATATATCTAATATCATAACATCTTTCACGATGTATGACTGCAATTCTATCTAATCGAAATAATCTCTTCAAACGATAGGAACAAAAGTCAAACTTTCTACGAGTATTTCGCGATGTAGAATAAATATACTACTTATTTTATCAACGCCGGTTTAGTCGAATGTAACCACACCTGGTTTTTATCAATGACATAGGTTATTTTCGTTAAAAGTACATAAAAGTTATTCAATTAATGTTTTAATACGAATTCATCTTGTAAGAATAACGTTCTTCAATATTCAGTACTTTCTCCACCCGCAACTCTTCTCCTATATTTAAATAACGAAGAACCGTACCATTCTCTAATGGTAGCCAATGTACAGGTATGAGTGCTGTCACAATAGGTGTCGGTCTCCTATACATAGAATATAAAAATAACATTAATAGATATGTCAACAAATTAAATTAAGACATTTATAAATGAAGTAAAACCATTATTTAGCATACCCAGTTTTTGCAAAGTTTGTCCATAATTCTACCATTTGTTCCATAATTCTATATGCAGTTGTACCTTTTTTCAGAGGTTCTACTTTTAAAGATTCATAAATCTTTGTACTAAATAGATATAGTAACTCATCCAAGTGCGATGCACCTAAAATTAAATTAAATACAAATTATTGTATAATACAAAAGAACTCTTTTACAATGTAGTAAAGTGTTAAAATTTACCTGGCATCTGAGTGTTAAATATCAATTTGGCAAAGGATGGTCCTTGATCGTACGTGAATTGATAAAAATATGTAGGCGCGGAATTGTATTTTACTTGAATCTTGGCAACTTTATGTATACCCTCGACAAAGAGCATATCGCTCAATAGATTGATGTAATTTTCTGAATTTTCCTCGGTTATATTTTCTCCCTTAAAGTACAAATGTCTCAGATCCTTCGTTGTTAAATTCTTCCTTTTGAGCATTTCTATAAACTGGGGATGTATGAAATTTTCGAAATTTCCATCCTTTCTTTCGTAGTTGTCACCGCGAAAAACTGCAAAGTAACTATCATTATTTACCGTCTAGAAGAAAGTTAGTTTGCAACTTACGATTGAATAGCAACGTTCCCTCGCGATCGTTGTACCCAAGAAGGTAGGGTACGTGAGCAGCTTGTTCGGCGGCCAATTCTCGTGAAATAGGCAAAAAGGGTATTGCTGATTTGTCATCTACGCCAGGGCCGAAAGGGCTTATGCATCTATTTTGGAACTTAATAAGAATTGTTAATTCATATGTTTTTTAATTTCGTTTAATTTAAGAGGGAATTTCATATAAAACGCGAAAACAATGAGTAAGTTTTCGGTATTATTCTTAAAGAGTCAGTACAATGAATCTTTTTCAAACTATTTAAATATATATTGGACGTTTTGAGAAGTAAAAAAAATTATTTTATTACGAAATGGCCGCTCGTAATCGAAAAAATACTAAATTTCGCTGTCGTCTTGGCACAAGATTTACACGTACTGTTGTGTTCAACATTAATAAATAAAAAACTAATCTCTCAAAGAAATAAGTGCTAAATTAAGAAAAAGTACGAACGTTTTCTTTTAATGACGATATTCGGCGTAAAAGTTGCTAAGAAATTACTTTGTTTGTTGTTAAAGGTTCACTTTTTTATTTTAGTTGAGACGCCAGAACTTACACCAATTATTAAATCGATATTCGCAAAACCACGATGAAATTTGTTGATTTCTCAATCATAAAAGGCCATTTTCTAATATAAAACATTCTTCTTACTGTCATCATATACACCAATATACTCAAAAAGTTTCAGAAATATTCGTTGTACGAACTGTTTAAAATAACGCCCGAAACCTACCCATTCTTTTTTGCATTTTACATAATAATCCTCCTTAAATGGTTTAAATTAAATGAACTTTTTAAATACTTCATCCACTCCTATTTTTCCTTGCAATTCAAGCAACTTTGAGGTCTCGACCGTTCGCAACAAATCAACGATTTCTTTCGGGTCAGTTGTCTCCTTTCCCAAAAGCGAGCAGAGCTGGTACGCATACTTCTTTGGATCCCCGGGAACTGCCGCCCATGGATTTAATGCAACCCCGCTTTGAGAAATTGCCTTATGAAATAGACCTAGAAATAAATAATTTAATTTAATTAAACTGAAGTATTAAGATTTTTTATACGCAATAATTTGCGATGTCCAAATGTGTAAGAATATTGAAAAAAACCTTTTGCTAAAGGTGAAATAGTTAGATAATGTACAGATGCGCCCCCTGCACTTTCACCAAAAATCGTTACATTCTCAGGATCTCCACCGAAGTTTAAAATATTATCGCGTACCCACTGTAAAGCCAGTACTTGATCTTTTAAGCCTTGATTTCCTGGTGCAATTTTATCTTCCAAATTCAGAAAACCTGTTTTTAAGATTAATTCGTATACGTAATAGTCTTTATAAGTAGTTTTTATGCTAATATATGGTGAATATTCTTACCAAATACTCCCAGCCTATAATTTATAGTAACTAGAACAATATCTTTTCTCATTAAATAATCAGGTCCATAGAAGAAATCATTCCCCGATCCAAACATAAATCCACCCCCATGAATATAAAACGTAACGGGGGCTCGTGTACTTGATTTGATGGACTTAGTGTACACGTTTAAATACAGACAGTCATCCGAACCATCCATGACTTTCGATATTAAGTCGAATTGCGCTGACATTGAACCAAATTCTATTGCATCTTTTGTGTCTATCCATGGCTCAGCTGGAACAGGATCCTGAAATATTATTTGTACACTTATTTTTAATCCTGAAGTAGGTTTCAATTATTTTTTTGCACTCCCTTTTAAAAAAACATTGATAAATGATATCTCAAAAACATTTTGAAGAAAATTGTTCTAATGTTCAAGATAAGATATTCCTTGTGCTTTTAGTTTTGAATGTACTTTTAATCGACTTCAAAAAGGAGGAGGTTCTATATTCGACGAGGATGTTCAAATGGCTTGATTGATTTTAAAAATTATTGTTGCATTTAATAGATGATCTCTCCTCGGTAATCCTATAAAAGTTTAGATCGGTACTGAACCAGTGCATAGTAGGGTAGTTAAAAACAGCAAAAATTATACAAATATCAAAAGTAAGCCTCTTAAAAGGTGGTATTAGAAATTAATGTTTCTGGGCTCACTTTGTTGGTTTTGCTTTCTCAAAGAGAAAGCTTTATAACGATGAAAATTTTCGGATAAGAGATTTTGGTAAATCTCGATGTTTTTGAGGTTCCTGAGTCAGAAAAATATATTTTTAAAAAAAGTATGTCTGTATGTATGTATGTATGTATGTATGTATGTATGTATGTATGTGTGTGTATTTGTTTTAACGGCGATATATCTGAAATATATGATGGAAAATTGTCGAAAAAAATTGAAGTGATTACGACAATGGAGAAGATTATTCTGTAAAACTTTGGAGTCATTTCATTGTTCTATACTTTCTTTATTTTGCTTTCCACTATCTCTTATCTGCGATACACACCCTCACACACACGCACACACACGCACGCATGCACTCACACACTCACTCACTCACGCCCGCACGCACGTACGCACGCACTCACACAGTCACTCACTCACACCTGCACGCACGCACGTTGGCACACACACACGTTTTATAAGTCCGCTGCAAGCCCGAGGTACCGTGCCATGAGCGACTATGTCTAATTTGATAATAAAATTCAAGTTTGAGGAAGCTAACAAGGAGAGTATCCCACCTGTGGGAAACGATTTTCGATAAGTTTTTGGGGGGTGCTTTCTAGTACCTAAAAATGAAGCCCAATTTCCGTAGTTTGGTCAAATGGGTCCTTATTCTCGAGATACGAGCTTTTTTACTCCAAATATGCGTTATTATAATAAAAAATTGTACCTATACTTCATATCATTGTTACATAAGTTTTGTTGCTGGAAAAATTGTTCAAAAGGTAAATAAAAATAGACGAAAGAAGCTTTAATTTAAACTTTGTTTCGTATGAAAATATCAACCTGCTCCAAAGTTATTAACAATTAAACAAGGTGACTGAAAATGCATGAATATTCGAAGAAATTTATCTTTTTCGTTGATTTTTCATGCATTTTCAGTCAACATTTTGAATTGTTAATAACTTTGGACTGGATTAAAATTTTTGGACGTAACAAAGCTTATAGTAAAGTCTTCTTTTCTTCTACTTTTGGTTTACTTTTATTTACTTTTTTAACGTTTTTTCCAGCATCAAAACTTACATAGTAATAATATGAAGTAGAGGTACCATTTTTCATTAAAATAACGCATATTCGGAGTAAAATAGATCGTATCTTAAGAACCAGGGCCCATTGGAACAAACTACGGCTGCAGTGCTTCATTTTTGGGTACTACAAAGCATTTCCCAAAGCCTCATCGAAAATTGTTTCCCACAGTTGGGACACTCTATAAGCGCCAAAGAATTGACAGCGGTTTTTTATATTCACAAAGTTTTTATCTAAAGCCAACGGTACCTATAATTTTATTTACTACTGTAAAAGATAATATTCGATCATTAAAAGAATTAATATAAGTATTTAAAAAATTCATCGTTTATTTTATTACAAACCATAAAATTTAACAAATTAAAATAATAAAATAAAACTCGTTTTTCACCATTTGTGATCACCTAATTTGTAATCGGTCATTTATATGGCCATAGGGATTTACCGATTTTGGCTTCTACCGAAATCGATATTTACTAAGAAAATTTTTGGTATTGCCACTTATTATCAATCATAAAACACATAAATGTAACCACCATATATAGAAGTTAGTTGTTGCAAGTACTTGATTAAATCTCTTTTAAAATGATAAATTATATACATTTTGTTAGCAGTCTGAAACATACTTAACTACCATTTATTATTCTTGAAATCGTTTAAGTGTCAATTTTTTTCTTATAGAATAGTTTTCATTGCTCCACATTTCTACAAATACATTTTCTACATTAAAATTGATTCAAATTAAAGACACTCTGACTAATCAAATATAACCTCTAACCTAAACAGCTATAACAAAGCAAATAAATAATCTGGAAAAAGAAGTCAAATTGGGTCGAGTCAAACTACTGCATAGATAACTACTTGACAAGATTATGGCGCGCTCTGCCGGCTTCGCGCGCCGAGATTATCTTTCTGAACGTTTACTTTTCTTGCAAATCAAAATATCGAAATTAGAGATCGAAAATTCGATATTTCTTCCTGGATTCGATATCTCGCGATGGATTTTAATATAAAAGAAAAATGATGGTGAGGTAGATTTTGTTGATCTTCCCGAGGTTAGTAGACTTAAAAAATACTCCAAGGAATAACGTCATATTAGAGCTTCGTTTCTAATTACATATAAAGGAAAAATGTTTATTTATCAATTTTCGTCTGATTTCAGATTTAATTAATCAACGATGAGTTTTAAAATTATATAATTTAAATTCTGGTTAGATTAGATTAGATTAAATTTATCTTATACTTTTACTGAATGATAATTCTTCTTTAAATAAAATTTGTTGTTACGAATTTTTTGCGAAAACTGTAAAATATTGTAGAAATTTTTATTTTAAATATAAATATTTAAATAAGCGTTACTCTAGTTTTGATGATTCAAAATCTTTCACGAATACTTAACAATGAATATCGCTTAGTTTTTGGTTTAGAAAAGGTGAATAGAAAAAATGTTGCTTCTGTGAAAGATAAACTTGCGCTTTTCGATCAAAATTAAATCTAGACACCTTAAGTAGACAGAGGTTTACTTTTTTACAAACTTATGTTGTCTTATACATCCGGCAGCTATATTTAATTTTATTCAAAATATATCGAAAAACTGACTTTAAAATCGGACGGAGCAAGTTATTCATTAGTCGATAATTAACTGATTGATATTCATATGTTCGCTTAGGTATAAGTAAAAAATTAAATTTTTAGAGTTTAAAGTAAAAAATAATAATTTTGACAATTCTGCACATCCGTCATTTAATATTTCCAGTAAAAAAATGCATTTCATTAAGTGACACTTACTTTGAATCTCAATTGACCGACAGCTGGCTTGGCATACGGGATTCCCTTGAAGGCACAAAACTCAAAACCTTCTATGCTCTTTTGCCTTAAACCGCGTAACCGACCGCATCGTGAATTAACTTCTGGTTGTGCCATATCAAACGTGTTAGGTTGAGCTTTAAAATAACACTGATAACAGCTACGCGCTCGACTTTACTCGTCCACTTCGCATACACTATAAGCTTGGAAATTCGTGATTCACTGCTTTTATAATTCGCAATCGTTTTATAATACTCCGGACTCCTCAAATATTGCAAATATTGATATACCTATTGTGTTTATACCGACCGACCAATTTATTCAAGGATTTGTTAAATATAGTAATTCGAATAAGGTAGCCAACCAGTATAACATAAGATGCTTACTTTGAAAAATATAGTAAATAAATAAATACTTGTTTATTAGAACGTAGCTTTATGTAATGTTACATATTAATCATCATCTCTTTTCGAACGATTAGTCTTGATTAGATAATTTTCACGCATTCAATGTTTCTGTGAATCGCAGATAATGTTATGGTTGATTTTATTACAAAAGCTGACGTCAATAAATTAATAAGTACTTTAATTAAACGTATCCTTTTCATTAGACAATTCATTAATTGTTCCAATATGAAATTAATTGTTCTATTTAATTTTGTGGTGAAAAGTCAAAATTATAAGTCAATTTTCTTAAATGTCAAGATACAGAGATTTAAATTTTTAAATTGTCATTCAAGCATAATGCAAAAGTATAGCATAGATTATGAAAAAATATGAGTAACATTATTTTCAATTGACAATAACTTTTTCAATACTATAATTTATTGTTGAATAAACGTCTTTTTATGTATATAAAAAATGCATACTAGTTTTACAAATAGATTTTTTTGTAATATTATATTTTTATTTTAATTTATGAACAACGAATGTATTAATATAATACAAAAATAGCATACAAATGAAAAAACGCTATAAATCAAAAACGAATCGATGAATTTTAAAAATTCTTTTTGGTTTAAAAATGTTATCAAATAATGAAAAAACTATGCTTTGATAGGTCAAAAATAACCGTGTAATACCCAAGAAAAAGGCGATAAAAAAAACCGTTAAAGTAAGAAAGTGTCGATTCATTACATTTTACAGCGTATTTTCATTTTTACGCCATTTTTTTATTAAATGAATAAATTCGTAGTTCATAAATTCAAATAAAATTACAAAATTACAAAAGAAATCTATTTGTAAAACTAGTATACATTTTTTATATGTATAAAAATACATTTAATCAACAATAAATTATAGTGTTGCAAAAGTTATTGTTAATTCACAAAAATGTTACTTGATATGCAAAAACTTTTTAAGTTTTTATACAATTTAAATATTTTTTCATAATCTATGCTATACTTTTGCATAGATTTAAATGGCAATTTAAAAATTAAAGTATATGTCTCGACATTTAAAAAGATTGACTTATAGTTTCGACTTTTCACCACAGAATTTAATAGAACAAGTAATTTCATATTTGAATAATTAATAAGATTTGAGGAAGATAAATGCCAATAAATTGGCAGTGGTCTTCCTTTAAAAATTACTTTTAATAGTTTTACGACTGGATAGTAAGGTGGACCCTGGGCTGGGTCTTAAAAATAAACATAAATGTTTAGGGCCCACTAGAATATTTATTTTAAAGCTATTATAAATGTACACAATTTTTTGTGTGTTATATATGATACCTCGGAAATATTTTAAACGTGCAATACGTTCAGGTAAAAGCTCATTTGTTGAAATTCTTTGGTTATCAATTTTGTTCGTAAATAGAAATATTTTATCTAATCAATGCTGTATAGTTATTTTACAATATAACACTTTATTCCAATGAAATAATTTTTTGTCAATGAATTCGTAGCAGTTCTTTTATACTTTGTAGCAGTCGCATTTCGCTTAAGTTCCTTTCCCAAAATTTTTCTCTTGTTTGCATTGAGGCTCTATCGATACGTACATTTCAAGTAATTTAAATTTAAAATTTCTCAGGAGTCTTAAGAGTAAGCGTTATATAGCTCTTTTACTTTCTTTTCTATAATGGAATACTCGAGGCATACTACTGACATCGGTATAATTAATCAATTTAAATACGAGACAGACTTAATGTCTTGTTTAAAACTTTATTTCATTTAAGATCAACGGCCAAAATTGCCCTTCTTGATATGGATTAAGAAAGTTTTAACAGTAACGGTGAAGCAAATGACATATTTTGATATTATATTTGTTTTGCAGAAACAGAATTTCTTTAAAGAATTTTTATCGACATTTTTACCGACCAACATTTTTATCGACTGAGTTATATAGTAAATAAATAAGAATAACAATAAACACTTAAAATGGCTTATATATATTGTGATAACAATTGTTTCCAGTGTAAGAAATGAGTATTACCCTCAACAATGAAAATAAGAGGATGTTATAGTGTGAAGTATTAATTGTGACTAAAAATGAAAAAAACTCAATTAATGTTATATCAATAAAGAACTGTTATATTACGTGTTATAATTATACGTATAAAGATTTGTTTCACGCGTTACGATTAGAAATATTGTTTTAAGATTATTTTACAGATCTCTTTGATTTTGAAAAAAATAACGATAATATGAAATCTCATGTTTAATATCATATATCAATTGGTATTAAAAAGTTGAAGAAGTTATAATTTAAACTATCTTATATGGGGCCTGCGGCGGCTCAGTCGGTAGAGTGTCGGATTCCCACGCCGGTGACCCGGGTTCGAATCCTAGTCTCTGCCGATTGATACAAGCACCTCTGTAAAAATTACATGTGCTTTGTTTACAAACACACCGCAGACCCCCGTCGCCGATTAGCACCACATGGAAGCACAAACATGGCGACGTTAAAATAATAAAAAAAAAAAAAAAAAAAAAACTATCTTATAATACTTTCATGAGCTCAAATTTTCTGTAAAAAGTAACCTCAAACGAACTATACTAGGTTTCTAATAAAAAGCGAAAGATAGTTATTGTAATCGTAAATCATAAGGTAGATCTAATATACTCAATGATCCAAAGTATCCAGTCGTAATGACAACATTCTCTTTTTAAATTTATAAATTTATAAATTTTTTATAATTTAATAATCCTCTTTATTTTGGGATCTCACACAGGCGCCTCTAGCGAATTATAGCTAAAGCTATTGAAGCCCAGAAATTCTCATAAATGATTTCGCAACGGATGTTTTCTTCCCCAATTAGGATACAACGGTGTAAAGCTTGGTCCAGAATGCGCATGCATGGCAAGTCCAACATGTCATTTTCCTAATGCGCAGTAGACATGCGAGAGACATGCGCGGCGCGTCTGCGTCGGTAATGCTGATATCCGTATGCGCATATGAGTAAAACAGGAGTGACATGCGCGTGTGCGCATTAGAAAACCGCCATATTGGACTCACCACCCCTGCGCCCTCTGGACCAAACGTTCACACCGTTATATTCTAATACATAACAAAATAAATCTACACAAGGTACTCATGAACGATTGCATTCTTAGATACCTCGCCGTCACCCAGCCTCTGATCTACTCGCGTCGTCGTCGTAGCAAGCGCCTCGCCGGCCTGATGATCGTCGTCGTCTGGATCCTCGCCGGTGCCATCACCAGTCCGCCCCTCCTCGGCTGCTTTCCGCGGGCGCGCAACGCCGTCGAGACGGATAAAAAGTGTTCCTACAACATGGACTCGTCGTACGTGATATTCTCGGCGATGGGCAGCTTCTTCCTGCCGATGCTCGTCATGCTCTACGTGTACGGGCGCATATCCTGCGTGATCGCCAAGCGCCATCGCAGCCTCGAGTCGACTGACGCCGTCAGCGCCGGCGAGTATCACAAGGGTAGTACCGGTGGTGGGGTCGTGAATAATAAGAAGAAGTCGCTGCTGGCGGGCAACGAGCCGGCAAATTGTTCCAAGTCACACAGGAGATCACAGCGCAGGCACTTTCATGCGGTGAGTAACTTTTTTATGGAGTTTGGTGGTCTTTGGTTCGTATGTTTGATCTTGTAAAAGGGTTATTGAAGGATTCAAAGTAGGTTGTACACTGAATGTTAAATCTGGATTCAGTCCACCACATGGTTTTCAAGGTATTATCGATTGAAATCGACTAATTTACACGAGCTTTATATTCAACATTACACATGACTGTTGGGGTAAAAAACAGTACTTGTATGCGAATTGCATAACAGGAAAAACGTACAATACTGATTAAAATGAACATTTAAACAAAATTAATATATGTACGGAAGTATATACTTTAAATAGAGCTAGACTGATAGACATCATCAAAGTATGATGAAGGGCACTAAACCACCATAAATTATTGAAACATTACATTTCTTTAGATTGCTTTTTCAACCTTAATTTAAATTACCAGTATATTTATATATTATTACCCTTTTAACCTAATATTACAAAATATTAGTTTTATATATCAAAGAAATTTATATTTGAATAATGATTATTTATTTATGAATATTTATGGAATAACAATGAATTCGAAATGGAATCATCCATTTGCATATTTTAAAACATTTTATGAATTGTAGAAGTATTACATATCCATATTAACTCGTTAAGACCGCTACCCACAAAAAGCACGAGAAAAAAATATCGGAAAAGTATTTAGAGAGTGTTTCATTCTTTTATAGAGGGACTATTTTAATCATTTTTTTCAAGTTTTCTCGGCCGTTGTGCGACCAAAAATGACAGCCAACTTCCCTTATCACAGAATCCAATTTCACTTGATGCATACATTTAGATAACAACATTTCGAGTTCATCACGTAGAAAAACCCATTGCCAATTCATTAGCACTTAGCTTCCTCAAACTTTATAAATTGTTCCAATATGAAATTATTTATCCTATTTAATTCTGTGGTGAAAACTCAATATTATTTTCTAAAAATAACACTACATTAATCATAACATTTTTAACATAAAAGAAACAGAAAAACTAAACAGAACCTAAAATATCGAAAAATCGAAAAATAGCTAAAACAACACTATACTATACACTATATTTACTATACTTATTTAGCAAATTATGCCACACTCGATAGTACATATTAATAGATAAATAGCAATAACTGCTATTAATGTAGCATTATTTTTAGTTCGGTGAAAATCCGTTATGGACAACATCAAGAACCCCTTGTTCTTGATCCTAGTGTGAGACTCCGTTAGCGTACTGTCCGCCCTCCTGTGATACTGTAAGACGCACTTGCCGCTAGGTCTTACTCACTAAAACATCCGAACACCCTACCCGCGAATACCTCGTCCCCGGAACCGCTTTCGCGTTACTTCGGAGGTGGGGTGAGGTCGCCTGTCTTAAGTTAGTCCATCTTTCTTCAGGGGATTCCTCTTTCTATGTCTTCGCCTTTTTCTTTGGCAGGATTAGTCTGTTAATCAGCCGTCGTCTTTTTTCACGCGGAGGACCCTTTCTACAAAAGTTGCTACCGCGTCCCATTTCTCCCTGCTTGTCAGCATCGTGTGGACAACTTTGTCAGGCGCAATCTGGCTTGCGATTGTCTCTGTTCGTTGTCGTAAGACGGCCCACCGAGAAAACACGCGAAGAACACGTGTTCGGCATCGTCTCTGTCGTGACTGCAGTATTTGCACGTCGGTGTTTGTACGTTTTCCATTTAGTGGAGGTATTGCCTAAAGTATTCATAACCAAACAGGAATTGGGTGAAGTAGAGATTCACCTCTAACCGTTCTATAACCACTTTCGCTCGCGCGCTAGCAGATACACGGGCATGACCTCGGCGATCACCAAGACCACCGCCACCGAGATAATTCTGTTGGAGCACGACGCTATACGGACGGTGCCCTTGCGTTGCACTAAAAACTTTCTAGTCGCCGGTTTGGGCCCGCGCACGTTGACCTTGATCCTACTAATTGTTTATACGAGTAGCTAGATATTTGGATGAAGCATAAGTATATATTAAAAAGCATCGCTAAAAGTGAAATTTTATGCTTTTATAAAGCTCAGTCTTTTCAGAATGTACCATATAAAGGAGCACCAAATCCTACACTAAAGAGGATGGAAATAGCGTTTAATGTCTTTTAAAAAGAAAATAATAGCTGAAATGGTTATGATCCATTTTTATGATATAAAAGAAAAGTAACAAAATAACACTATCCATTTCGCAATAACTCCCACGTATAACACAATAAAACAGCTCCACTCGTATTAACAAAGATGCACGTCTCTTCACTCCGGAAGTCGTCAACAAATATGCATCATGCACACAGTCGCGTCGGTGCGGCGCGTGCTTGTACAATATATAGGTAAGTATATATGGAGTTTTCTCTTGCGCGGCAGCCGCGAGCAATGACGTGCTCACGATGTCAGAGATGCATATCCGGGCAATGTCTCTCCCTCTTCTCGAGGACGCGCTATATACAAATGACTCTTGCGTGACTCTCTCGGCGGGTCGTTAGCGCCGGCGACGACTACGTGCCAGCTTCTCGCGTTATACACTGTTCGTAGGTACGTATATAAGCGCCTCATCCTCGGTACATTGTACACTCGAATTGCGCCTTTCGCCGATTTTTTGTATTGTAATATTGATTTTTCGTATTTCGAGGATGAATTAGCGCGCTACTCTTTTGGGCTGGGTGTAAGCTTTCTCGAGGTATTTAATTACTAACCATTTTAGCACAATGCTTTCTTAAAGAGTCGTCCTTAATCATCGAATCAGAGAATACTTTAATTAAATGGAATAGAAAATTACGCGTGTTTTGAGAATAAGAACGTAGATTTCATATATTTTCAGTACAAAATGTTAAACAAATTAATTTCAATTCGCTAAAATAGCTATTTACAAAAAAGTTCCTGCATTCTTTAAATTCACTTTTTTCCTAGAAATAGTTTCATAATAGTCTTGAAAGATGTAGATCGAAAGGAAATCACACGATTTTTAAGAATAGATGTCTGTATCTCATGTCGGTATCAGTCTTTAAATTCACCTTTTGTTTTAAAAATAGCGTCAGAATAGTTTTGGAAGACATATATGGATATAAATTAAATTAGGCGTGCTTTAAGAATATGTATTTATACATATTCTTTGTGTACATTCTTACAAGCTGCAGAGAAGGAATTTTTCACTTAAATATTTTTTTAAAAACTCATTATTTTATAAAAATAATAGTTCTTATTTTTATCCATTTAGCTACGAAATCTAATTAGTTCTAAGTTGAAACACAGCTAATATCTATTTCTACAAAATTTCAGCTCGTAATATGCTTTCCTTCAAAAGTTATGGTGAACACAAAATTTACTTACATCCTTTTAAAATTAGTCAAAGAGATATAATAGTGAAGAAAATGTTAATATAATTATTATTTTTTATTATAATCTAATTTACACAAAAAGTCTACAAAAGTATCTAGAATGCTTATAAATAATTAATATGTATAATTTTTAAAAATAGCCTATTTTTTACATTTGCGAAAACTACCGAACAAAACAGAGTATCCAATATTTTGTTTCAGAACAGAGTCTAAACATTCAAAAATAAACAAAAATAGTTTGATAAAGATTAACAATATTCTTTTATGAATTATCAAATATTTTTTAAATTATCTAGTCCGCCATTTTATGAATAACGTTCATTCGATCTGAATATTATACACACAACTATAAATTCGACTCGAGCTTCGTTTAAACATCAAATATCAGTCTGTAACTTTGTGAGCATATTTTCTACACTAATATAACTATATATAGACTGAAGTAAAAAACTCAATTTTAAAATGGAGTGCCCTTTAAAGTTTTTGTGCTCCGCTTTACAATTCTATTCTACGCGCAGCTCTAAAATTGATTCCAACTTCGTTTAGACATGGAATAACAATCTATGACTTTAAGAACATATTCTCAACATGAATAACTATTGATTAAGGCAATAAAAAACATTGATTTTTATATGGAGTGCTTCCCTTAATTAAGGCAGTTGATGAAGGGAGAAATACGGTGGAGGGTGTAAGGGAAAGGTGGAGTCGATCTATTCTTTTTATTTACAGATGATTACAAAAGGAACGTATAAAGTTTCCACACGTTTTTCTTGTATACTACTCTGAAGATAATTAATGAAAAAAAAAACTGATGCAATGCGGTACCTTTTTTTATATATGGTGTATAATAATAAGAAAATAAATATTTTGATCTACAACAATATTTACGTTAACGCACACATTCGCACACATACATACATTTTCTAAAAATAATGTATTTTGATTCATTCTCTGGAAACCTCTTTGAGGAAACCATCTTTTCAATAACATTTTCAGATCTAATAAAACGGTCTAAACTTGCATCAATTTATAATTAAGGACACTAAACCAATTTAAATTTTTAAAAAATCAAATTGTTTGTATTTTTTTTAACAAAGTATATTGAATTGAACCTAAAGTTATATTACCAATACCAGTAAAAGTCATTGTCACATTCAGAATTACAAAAGATATTTTTTCACATTGACATGTATAGAAAATCTTAACTTAAAATGACTTTCCTGAACTATTATATATTCTTGTACCACAGGATTCCGGGAGTCAACAATAACGAAAATGATTATATAGCTCTCATTTTACTCAGATAACATGACATTCCCAGGTGTATGTGGGAATTTATAAGAGAACAGTGTTTAAAAATGTTATGAGTAATTTAGTATGCAATATATCATTTATTGGAACTTTGAACCACTTTTTCTATCATTATACACTTGTAACCCCGACAAAAAAATTCGTTTTGCAAATTCCTGAGTAAAATGAGACGTATAAAGGTCAATTTTGTTGATGTTGACTCCCGGAATCCTCTGATGGCTACAAGAATATACAAATGTTCGGGAGAGCCATTTTAAGTGAAGATTCTCTATACATTTCTGTGTAAAAAAAATAACTTTCATTAATATTCACTATCCCAAATTAGATTCGTTTCAATATTCCTCGTTAAAAAACCTAAGAAAAAATTTTTATCTTTCAAAAACTTACGTTCTATCCGTACCCTTCCACCAAAAACCACTCTTAACAAAACACCATCCTTTTCCTCCACAGGCACCGGAGCGCGTGAAGGGCCCTACGAAAGCGGCCTCGCGCACGGTCCTGGCCTCTCGCCTCTCGGCCGCCTCTGTCTCCGAGGGCACGACGAGCGACGCGCCCGTCGATAACTGCAAGCAAACCCCCACGTCGGCCACCTTACCGATCCCCGCGGCTGCCTCCGCTCCTGCCCCTGCGACGACGTTGCTGCACGTGCCCGAGTCCACGGCTGAGATCCAGGCGAGTCCCTGCAGGAAGCCGATGGCGCGCACGGGCACGCTGCGCAGCCACCAGCACAGCTGCATCAACAGGGTGACCCGCGAGACGAAGACGGCTGGCACACTGGCCGTGGTGGTCGGTGGATTCGTCGCCTGCTGGCTGCCCTTTTTCATACTGTATCTGGCGACGCCGTTCATACCCGCGGAGCCGCCAGATCCGCTCATGCCCGCGCTCACCTGGCTCGGTAAGATGTATAGCGTTGTGGAGCTGGAGATGAGTCACTGGTGAAAATTAGTTTGGTTGGAAAATATGATAGGTGGGTGAGATGCCGCGAGAAGGTGAATATAGGGAGCTGTATAAATGTGGCGGAATTTGGACCGATCTTTTAAGAATTTTATACTTTGTAACACTCTTTTGCACTTTTTTACATGTTAACAATTACTTACAGAACTAAATTTGAGGTGAAAATCAAATATTCTGCAGACTTTATAGTAATTATTATTAAAATTATGTTGATCACTGTATTGTTACCAAACTATTTTTAAAGTATACTTTGAGCTGAAATTTTTCTTTAAAGTGTAACCCTAATTTAAATAAGTGTAAAAAATGTAACAAAATTTAATAAACTATAAGAAAGTGAAATAAAGTGTTAAATTGTGTAACGCTATGTTAAACATAGGGCAAAATTAAGACACTTTGTTACACTTTTTTAAACTTTTCAAAACTTTTATATACTTTCTTACATCTTTTTACGCTTTCTTACAATGTACTAGGATACAATGTATTACTGTGTAATTCCTACACTTCTTTAAATAAATAATTTTCACCAGGGCTATTAAGGTTTCTGTGTTGTGGGCCTGCGGCGGCTCAGTCGGTAGAGTGTCGGATTCCCACGCTGGTGACCCGGGTTCGAATCCTAGTCTCTGCCGATTGATACAAGCACCTCTGTAAAAATTACATGTGCTTTGTTTACAAACACACCGCAGACCCCCGTCGTCGATTAGCACCACATGGAAGCACAAACATGGCGACGTTAAATAATAAAAAAAAAAATAAAAAAAAAATAAAAAAAGGTTTCTGTGGTTTGAACGCGTTTTCGGGGAGACCAGAGGGGGGGGGGGGGGGTGTTGGGACGGTGAGGGATGGATGGATTTTGTTTGAAGCTTCAACAAGATCGTTAAAGTTCATTCACTACATTTTATAAATTACAATTCATTTTTATTAACCCTACGTGGTCTCACCTCTGAATAATACGTTGGTGATTGGGGGTTTATTGATACCTCCAAGAATTAAACGGTTGTTATGTCCAGACTGTTCATTTTTATATGTTAAAAGCATGGCATTGCATTTTTCAAGCAATGTATAATATTAAGCGAAGATTTTTTTAATTTTTAGGAATTGGATTTGGGAAGCTCAAACGTGGGAGAATAACCCTGGTCTTCAGAAAAAAAAAATTCTCAACTCATAATTAAAATTAAAAATAAACGGCAACGTTTCGTCCCTGGTGGGGACCTCTTCAAGCCTTTATTCAAACAAAAAACATATAAACATATAAAATTATTTTTACAAAATATAGACATTATAAACTTGGTTGTTACATACCATTCGAAAAATACTGGTCATACCATAATAAGTAAAAAATATCAATTAAATATCACATGAGACAAACGTGTCTCTCTCGTTATAAGTATTGTCAGTCTATAGAAGTCACATAAGAAGCACAAGAATGTACGGAGTCTGCGCGGCGGAGCTCACCTATACACACATACATAGAAGGCCTATACACACATACATAGACGGCCCATACACACATATATAGACGGCCTATACATAACACAGAGCAAATTTGAAAAAGGGGGAAAGTTATACAGTGACAGAAATTGGTTTATTTAAATATTTATTTAATTTATTATATTGTTTACTAATCGTGTTGAAGTCTTCTTGTTTATTAATATTGTTCTTATTAATATTAATAAATATACTTTCTGATATTAATCTTTTGAAATTATTTGGTTCTTTATCTAAAATTTTAACATTAGCAAAGTCAAAACTATGTGAAAAATCATTAATATGAGTAAGAATTGGTAATATTTTGTCTAAAGAAGTTTTTTTGTGCTCATCTATTCTCTTTTTCAAATTTCTCTTAGTTTGGCCTACATAAGTAGCATTACAATTATTGCACGGAATCTCGTATACAACATTGGTCTCGCAATTGTCGTTGTATGCATCTCGTTGTATACGAGATTCCGTGCAATAATTGTAATGCTACTTATGTAGGCCAAACTAAGAGAAATTTGAAAAAGAGAATAGATGAGCACAAAAAAACTTCTTTAGACAAAATATTACCAATTCTTACTCATATTAATGATTTTTCACATAGTTTTGACTTTGCTAATGTTAAAATTTTAGATAAAGAACCAAATAATTTCAAAAGATTAATATCAGAAAGTATATTTATTAATATTAATAAGAACAATATTAATAAACAAGAAGACTTCAACACGATTAGTAAACAATATAATAAATTAAATAAATATTTAAATAAACCAATTTCTGTCACTGTATAACTTTCCCCCTTTTTCAAATTTGCTCTGTGTTATGTATAGGCCGTCTATATATGTGTGTATGGGCCGTCTATGTATGTGTGTATAGGCCTTCTATGTATGTGTGTATAGGTGAGCTCCGCCGCGCAGACTCCGTACATTCTTGTGCTTCTTATGTGACTTCTATAGACTGACAATACTTATAACGAGAGAGACACGTTTGTCTCATGTGATATTTAATTGATATTTTTTACTTATTATGGTATGACCAGTATTTTTCGAATGGTATGTAACAACCAAGTTTATGATGTCTATATTTTGTAAAAATAATTTTATATGTTTATATGTTTTTTGTTTGAATAAAGGCTTGAAGAGGTCCCCACCAGGGACGAAACGTTGCCGTTTATTTTTAATTTTAATTATGAGTTGAGAATTTTTTTTTTCTGAAGACCAGGGTTATTCTCCCACGTTTGTGCTTCCCAAATCCAATTCCTAAAAATATGGAGAGAAATAATAATACTCTTTTTTAATTTTTGTCCTTTAAAACATTATGTATGTTAAACACTATTACTGCTAATTATTAATTAATTTATTATAATAATAATATATCTGAAAAACTATTATCTTTTTAAGTGAAACGTGTCAATATACTACGAAATTTAATAATACATTGACATATTATCGTATCATCAAGATTTTGTATAAAGTGTGTTTGCCTTGAAGTAAATATATTAAACGTTAAAATTAATAATAATAATAATTATAATAATGATAATAATAATAAATAATAGTAATGATAATAATTATTATAATAATGATAATAATAATAAATAATAATAATAATAATAACAACAATAACAACAATAATACTAATAATAACAATAATAACAATAATAATAATAATAATAATGTAATAATAATCGTTTATTAATTAAAGCATTATAATTATAATTCTTTAAAATTACATAAAAACTTCTATATAATTAAATTGGTGATGGTGCATTACGTTTACAATTCTTTATACAAAAAGTATGAAGAGTCAATTATGTATTATATAATAAATAAACGCTACCTCAATTTTCATGTTATCTTCCGTTAATTACAGATTATTTTTAACAAACTCCCTTGCAAATCCACCGTGAAATGTCCCGATAATTCACTTTGAATGAATCGCAATGAATCTTAAGTAAAAAGTTTCGAGACTCCCGCAGGCTAAATGAACAAAAAAGTAAAAACGCGGAGAAGCTATAATCCCGCTCAATCCTCTGATGAGAAAAATTACGCTGCGCTTGATCGACTTAAACCCTTGAAAGCGAGGTCGCGCTCCTACTGTTACAACTACCCCTGTTATTGATGTATTAATCAAGCTTAATTTCGGAAATGTCTCGCGAAATCAACAAATCCGGCAATAACACGAAAAACTTTTCCTGTCACGTCCCCCCGGCTGCAATCCTCCTTCTCCTCCTCCTACTCCTGCGCTTTCACGCACATGTCCGGAACTACATTCCTATTTAATAAATCTCATTTTTCGACCGAAGAGATCGCCGTAAATCTCGCTCGCCGCGCGCTCCTCCCACCGACGGCGACCGTTCTCTCGATCGCCGCAGATAACAGTTGCCTGATTTATCACTGATCCGCGTCAAAGGCCAAATTCCATTACGTAAGGAAATTACGCCGTTTTCCGTCTCACACGAGCGGATAACTTTGTGCTAAGGAAGCGGTAAGTTACAAGTGAATTTGAGAATAACGGGAATTTAAAATGGATAAGCTGTGTAAGCGCGCACATTTTCAGTTTAAGGGTGATTGTGTTGAGAGAGAAATTTATTTTCGAATGAATTATGTATTCAACGTCATTTTGAACGTAAATTATCATTTAATATTAATCAAGCTGTGAAACATATCAATTATATTTGGTACATAAGATTTTTTAATGAATTAATATTGATACTTTATTAGTTGATATAATTCGTTTAAAACAATCAGTCTTTTATTAACAAAAAATTGATTAAAATTTGAAAAACCCCATTTTAATTAAAGTATTGCTTTATCGCTATATGATTTTTTTAAAACATGGAAAAAAATTATATTACGCACTTTTACAGTTTCAATCTCGTTCCTTTAGAAAAATATTTTTTATAATAAAATTAATTATAAATAACATTGTACGTGGTCTTAAAAAAATTTTTAATATACTGAGAATTCTTTTTCCGTAGGTTTTTAAATTAACTCTTTCGTGCACATAAGAGTTACAGCTATGGTGCGGGGAAACTGTTTACATTTCATAGGGTCCCGAGCCGCACTGAATCCGAATCCGAGGTCAGATTTTGAAAATTCAAAATGGCGGATCCAATATGGCGGACGGGAAAGTAAAAGAATCGAGATTTTGAAAAACAAAAAATTTTTTCGTATTCTACGTAAAAACACAAATAGATACTGTTTTTGGTGTTTTTTCGATATCTCTCTTAGTTTTTGGGTAAAAAATTCATAAACTTCGAGCCGCGCTGAACCCGAATACGAAGTCAGATTTTGAAAATGAATTTTTTACTCAAGAACTAAGAGAGATATCGAAAAAACGAAAAAATTTTTTGTTTTTCAAAATCTCGATTCTTTTACTTTCCCGTCCGCCATATTGGATCCGCCATCTTGAATTTTCAAAATCTGACTAATAGGAATAGTTTCAGTTAAAGAGGATTACGCTCTTGCAAAGAGAGACCACGCGCTTCGGGAAAGCTGATTTAGGATTGGGGAGGTGGTTTCTGGTAACGAAAAATTAAGTCCAACAATTGTACATTTATCAAATAAACCCTTGTTATTTAGATAATTTCTGAGGAAATTCTTAAATTGATATTTTTATCCAAAATGAAGATCGATTTAAAGCTTGTATTATCTCCTTTTTTAGTTTAAATCATTTTATAGCTTAACAACTTGTAATACTTATTATTTCAAAGTGTTAATAAGCATTATTAAATACGTATTGGATAAAGAGTTAAGACTTTTAGCTTTTTCCTTGATGTAGTGTTAACTATGAAAGATTATTTATGGCTGGTGCACACAGAAACGTGTCGCCAGGCTCTGAGTTGATTAATAAACTAGACTTCTTTTAAACTGGAAACAACTATAGTAAATTCATAATTACAGGTCTGTGATTTTGTATAGTTAGTTAAGACCATCTAGTTGAAAATCCAGCTGCAATTCGATTGGGTTTGATGAAATCCAGACTTAATTCAAGTTGATTTCCAGGTAGATTTCTAGACTAAAAATGAGTTATAGGCCGCAAGCATAAATAAATAAAATACAAATGATTTCCGTTACCAGTCAAATCGGAATAGATTTCCAACAATATTTTAGGCCCTTAGTTATATTTTCAATGTATTCCAGACTAGCTGCTGTGAAAAAATTTGAAATGGATATCCACATGGATTGAACTGAATTCCAGATGAATTTGTCTGGATTTACAAATGGAAGTATAGCTAGAAAAAGTCGATCTCTGACTGGAAATTGACCTGAAAATCTTACAAACTACAGCTGAAATATGATCCAAACTAGGTGCATTCTTGTATCGAGATCAATTTTTCTCTCAGTTAATACATTCACTTTCCAAGTATAAAATTAGCAAACCTGATCGTTTAAGAAAAAATCTAGATTAAAATCTAGTTGGAAAATTTATTTCTGTGAGGTCCTAGAAAAAAGACTTAAGTTCATGTTTTTCAAAATGAGTTTTGAGCGACATTGCTATCCTTACACAGTATTTTTTCAGATCAAAGTGTAATAAATCAGGATAGTGTGAAAATAAGTGACCTGATCTACTATTTATAAATTCTTTAAACATTAGTTTAAATAGAAAATAAAACGTAAATATCTCAATAATATTTTTATGTTATTTTAGTGGTCTTAAGTCGTTTCTTTGGGAACCCAAAGATTTAAATGTTCACCTTGATTGGATTGGATTCCAACTGGATTTGACTGAAAATTCACCCAAGCTGTAAAATCAAAACTTTCTTTATCTAATTTTTTTATGAAAATTGTTTAAAAAATCGCTATTATGCCCTAAAATGATGATCTATATAAGTATTAAAATCCGGTTGGTAACCACCCACATGTTGGACAATGTTTTGTAAAAAAATTCTTTCACAATACTGAAAATAAATTCCAAGTGGTTTCAAGTATATTTATTAGATTTAAGTATATTTATTTCAAGTAATAAACATTTTCTTTAATTGAAATAAAAAGTATATAAGGAGTATTGTCCCAAAGTATTTATTTAAATCGATTAAAATTTCTTTGATCGACTAAAATGAGTAAATACAAAGAAATATGATTTGATTTAAGTAAATAATTTTGTTCAATAAACCCTATATTACAAATATTAAATTTTATATCAAACCAGCATTGCTCTAATTCAAATAAATACTTACCTTCTAAAAATAATATTCATTCAATTTGATTAACCATTCATTCAACCACTTACCTCGAATAAAAAAAATCATCTTGATATCCATCTCTAAAAACTAACTCCCCCCGTCTCTCCTTATCGCCCTCAGGCTGGATCAACTCGGCGATCAACCCGTTCATCTACGCCTTCTACTCGGCCGATTTCCGCATGGCCTTCTGGCGGCTGACCTTTCGCAAGTGTCTGCGCAGCCGCTTCGACTCGAACCCGGGCGCGGCGGCCGACCGACAGCACCAGCTGGGCGCGCCGCCCAACTGGAGGCGCCAGACCTCGAGGACGTGAGACGCGCTGCTACGTCAGCAGCAGCAGCAGCGGACGAGAGCAGCCGTCGTCTCATTCTCCTACTGCGACGAAGCCAACTGATGAAGAGCATGGAATGGATGGATGGATGGATGGATGTATGGGTGATTCTCAGAGAAAGTGTCAATTTTATACGTATAAGCTCCTAGGTAATTTTGCAATATATGAGGAATTTTCTTGTTGTATAGGTCCAGAAGTGTACGAAAAAAATTTCCAACAAGGGAAAAAGATCTTGTGACAAACTCTTTTTTTATATGTAAATTTTTTTTATGTGAATATATTATGGGAATTATGGAGTAAACACGGTTATCATTGATCTAACAATCACTTGACTTCTAAGGATGCAAAGAACTTACGTAAGAACTCATGTATGAACTTACGTAATTTCTTACCTAAGTTCTTACGTAAGTTCTTGCGTAAGTTCTTACGTAAGTTCTTGCGTAAGTTCTTACGAACCATTTTCAGTAAGGAGTGAATAAACACAAAAAAATAGTCAAAAATGAGAAATCAGGAAATTTAATGGTTTCTTCGTGTTTATTCACTATCTTTGATCACTCATAACTTTTGATATCGTTAATCTTTTTTAACGCGGCACATCTCAAATTAACGTTTTTTTTTCGATGTTATATTCCCTTACAAGAAAATTTTTTTACACCCTTAGAAATCAAGTGACTGTTATATCAATGATGACCGTTATTAGTTTAGAATGCCTATGTTTTTTTCGCTTGTTGGAAAGTTTTTGCGTACATTTTAGGAGCTATACAATAACAAAAATCGAATGTAGAGGCGTGCCTCATCATTTATTTTTCGTCACTTTTCGAACCACTTATTGGCCACTTATATAGAGACTTGAGTGGAAAAAGGTGTTGCTTGGAGAGTGATTGTAGAAGAGGTTTATAAGGAGGGTTTAGGAGGAGGTGTAACTCGACGATTTTCTTTATTATTCTGTGATATATATCGCACGCCCGAAACAAGACTATGATGACGCAACATTTTTTTAACTTGATTTTTACACACAAAATTACTGATATATACGAAAATAAAAGTAATAATATTTAAGAGAGTTGAAGAAACTGTAATACAATATTAAAATTGAAGTTAAAGTTGCAATTTATTAAAAATTTTCGTTACTTGCTTCATTTTACAGTAACATATAATTTCGAGTTGTCATAGTCTTGTTCTAGGGGTGCAATATGTTGTGGAAATCAATAAACATTAGACACGTATTTTTTTAAATGCAATGTAACCGTTTAAGAGGTGAAAACCACCTCTAAAATATATCTCCAACAACGACTTTTTTTTTAAATTTCTGAATAAATAAATAAAATTTTTTGACAAAATGAATTGAATATTATTTTGTATAAATAGGACGTAATAAGTGGTTGCATTCTTTTTTATAGAGTTTAAGGGGATCCCGTAGATGGAGGGTATATTTCTACATTGTATTTTTCGTTTTTCACAATGAATTTTCAAGTTTATAAAATCATAAGACCAGCGGCACATTTCTCATGATTTGCAGAATGTGCATCTGGTTGAAAAACTATCTAAAATTCAAAATTGACTTAAAAAACGAAAAATTGCTCCTTGTCGGTAACTATGGGAGTACGGCTTCGCCTTAAACTTATTTTTTATTAAAATAAAATTTCTTATTAAAAAAACGGGATATGACCGTTAGTGGTAAAAGCATTGCGCATATTGCTATCCGATAATAAGGAATAACATCCAATTCAAGATATTTCATTTAATTATCAAGGAATCCTTAAAAAAAACGTAGTTTGGGGTAAATTTGACATCATAGTTGGGACCCAGAGGTCAATTTCTTGTCATTGTACCTTGTTTATTGGTTTTTAAATTTCATAAAAATTAAAAATCGTAATTTTTCAAAGTAAACAAGACAATGTAGTTGGTGAACCTTCGGAAATGAAAAGTATATTTTAATGTAAATGTATAAATCGCCGCCTGACCATACTCGATATGTTCTACTTCAGGAGTATATAATCTAGATGTCCATGTGTAGCCGTGTGCACTTAAATCAATTTTTTTTAAATCATCATTTAGATAAACTCTATATACTTTTGATTTATTTGTGGTGTTCACCCCTAAAAAGACTGAGTTGACATGTAAAGAATTATAATATATAACAGAATGAAGAGAATCGGTGAGGTACACTTAAGCTACTCTCCTTGTCAGTTTACGCTTAAAGAAGAGGCTAACTCAGAAGTCGCGTAAAGAAGAGGCATGACCACCAATAATTTCTCTCTTTTAATTTTGTAATGGCGACAATATAATAATAGGAAAATGCATGTTTAGTGATAAAACTATAAATAATTAGCCTCTTCTTCTGCTCAACCGTCAAAATTTTGTTTACTTAATATTTTTCGTTGAATGACTTTTTTCATGGTTACAAATTTGACACTAAATTAGTATGAAGTCAAGAAAACTATTTACAATCGAATAAATCTAGTCTAACCATTGAAGTTTAGTTTATAAAAAAAGTTATTGAGAATCACCTATATGCTTAACGATGCGTGCGCTATATAAAGATTTCACGTTTTATTTGTGGACGAGGTTTAGGATGATACTTTGGTGTAAAAGGATTTTTCTTTAGACCAAGATAACTTTGTGGAAAATAAGAATTCCCGTTTAGTTTAATGCGATTATAGTCTATTTTAAGTGAAGCTCTATACCGAAAATTTTTTTCGCATAAATATCATTACATTTTCCTCTGTAAAATAATTATTTGCCATTGTGCGTAGTTCATTTGCTTTTAAATGTTATGAAATTAAAAGACAAAAGTTTATCAAAGTAAGCGAGATAATGTAGTCAGTACCTCCGAAAATATAAAGTAGATTTTACCGTAGATGTATCAGTCAATGGCTGACCAAACTCGACACGTTCTACTTAATATGAATATAATCTAGATGTCCATGTATAGCCGTGTGAACTTTGATCAACTTTTTTTTTTAAAATCATAATTTAACATAAAATCTTTATGGTTTTGACCTTTTATTATTAATATATTTTTCTTTGTTAGAGGAACTGAATATGTAAAAGCATTTGAAAATGTGGAGACGACTTTATATGAACCATCAAATAAAACGTGAAGTAATAAAGCTCAAAAAAGTGAATTAATGCAGGATAATAAATAAGTTCGTGTAAATGACGCTAATAATTGTATACCGCCCTCGCGCGAACACCTGTGATTCGTCGATTTTCCTATATAAACCCGAGGATTGTTTCCATCGAATTGTTTTGAAAATTTACCTTTAAACTTGAGCTAAATACGCAAAACATAATAATTAGGTATATTTAAGAACCTGAATTTTTAAAACGATTTCGAATTTAAATGATACCGCATCTCGGTAGTTTAGACTAAAAGGACAATTAAGCAACTACGTATATACCACAATAGTCTGATAATACCAAAGAATTAAATCGATTATTTGCTAAAGAAATATCGCAAGAAAACGTTAAGTTTCCTCGTTTCTTTATTGACTATTGTTACTTAGTTATATTAAAAATAATAATTTATAGAGAAAAATATACCTAAGAATCTCATTATTTATTGAAAGAAGAGAAGTGTAAATAATATCTGAAGTTATAGATTTCTATAAATAATTGAATATTAAATAATTTATAATAATATGCAATATTACAATCTTGCAAGTAATGGAAAATTTGTATGGTTAAATATTAAATAAATACAGTTAAGGTTTTTGTGTTAAATTTAACATATTTTTGGTACGATGCTTAAAAAATTCGTATAAATTTATGCATCGACTATTGTTAAATAAAATACTCTATTGATATATATTATTTAAATAGGAATATCTTAATTTTTTGACATCACCTGTGCGTATATTATGATAAATTTAATGCAAAAACTTTACTTTTTCTATGTATAAATTAGTAAGTTATAAGAACATTCCGAATATTAATTTTAAACTTCAGTAGATCTCTTAAATTAAGTGTAAAATGGATATTAATATATTTCTAAATTTACAAATTATTCAATACAATTATTTCGAAAATCATATTAGTATAGGTGAAAGTATATCATTTTTAAAAGAAACCAGTTAATGTAATGTAACGTAATGAATTTTATTTGAATTCGAATAATCATATTAAATCTATTTTTATGGATAATTGTTATTCTCTACTGCAAAAATATTTGTATAATAACAAAGACGAATAGATTTTTAGGCAGTGTTAAAAGTATAATAATGAAAATGGAGCCAGGAAGTAAGAAATTCTATAATATGTAATAAACGCTGCAGATGTTAAAATACTTATATATTCGAATGCTGTTTAATGGAATGTTAGAATGTTTGATTGTTTAATAGTTTATATTTTTGTATTAGAAATTTTAATATTTTAGTTACTTCCTAATATTATAATATGACATTCAATTGAATTATTCGAATATTAGAAAATACGTGATTCCTTATTTATGAAAACCAGTGACTGTAAATAACAATAACATTTATAATAATAATAATAGTTCTCACCAGATCTTTTATAAATATTTGGAACATCAGAGTGTTGCAATCATTATATGAAAATACCCGTATGTACATTCGTATGGTTAATAATTTTAAGATAAGTAGTGCAAGCTATGCGATTTCACCTTTTGCGTATGTAATAATAAAATATGTGAGGATTTTTACTATTGAAACTCAAAACAACTATGTAAAGTATTAATCACCATTGTTTTATTATCATCCGTACATCTTGCATGATTAACATACAACATATGTGCAATGAGACATAAGTTACAAGCAAAACTATTAAAGATGTTAATACAAAAGAGAATACATTTACAAATGATCTGTAACGAAGTTAGAACAATCACTGAAGCACTCTCATCGAGCTTATCGAGGTGTATCGACTTAATAAATAAAAAACTTGTACGCACTGTAAAATTGCGTTTCTGATGCTGCGACGAAGGACACAGCGAAGCTTTTGTTCATACTGCGTCGCCGTAGCATCGCGGGAAATTATATAATAAATAAAATCGAAAATAAAACTGAGGTGATAATAAAATACATTGCACGGTTTTCTTTCATTACATACAGTTGCATCCTATATACAATTTATGCGTAAGCAAGTGTCAAAATTTAACCGATTTAATTGTTATCGACGATTATAAACCATGATAATATTTTTAATAATGCTTTGCTAATCTCCGAATTTTTTTATAGCAAATCGTTTTGAAATTCAAACTTTGTACAAGCTTTTTATATCGTTACATCACAATAATCTATGAGTAAAATATGCAAGTACAATTTAAAACAATCAATTAAAAAATAAAAAAAATTGTTATGCAAATAATAGAAATTTTACTAAAGAACTTTTTTAAATCAACTATATCAATAAGTTTCAGTAAATAAATAAAAATATTTTATATATTAATTATATTATAGATTCAACTAAATCGATCCAATTTTGAGCACGATGCCCAAGCCCATATAAAATAATTCCGCAGATGTACAGATAATGTAATATATCATCATACATTTGAAGAAAAGCAATGACCAGAGCAGCCCTTTCATTTCCCCTCAAAGCACATAATTAATATCGTTATGCTAACCCTGACGAAGTCATCGATAATTGGAATGTACACTTGATGTTCAAATTACATTTGATTCATTTGATTTTCAAATTATGACTTTTTAATTACAAGTAAAAAATGGGTGTAGAGGATTTTTGTGTAGAAAATATTTTGATAGAATTCAATGGTATAAAAAAATTCTATGCAGAAAAATGCCATTGTGTAGAATAGAAATGTGTAGAAGCGAATATCGCCTGGGTACGGGTAGCAGTAGCACTAAAAGTTGGAACTATAATAATGACGATACGATGCATTGCAGGGATAAGAAGAATGACAACTTTATTACGCTGACAATATCTTGATATTAATATTGATATTGATATTTCAAAATGAATATTTGGACCAAATACTTTGAATATCCTGAAATGTGATAAAATTGTAGTTTTCTCTAACCTTGCACTACACCATCATTATTCTAGTTCCAACTTTCGCCACCTTACAATAACTCAACATTGCCATTGGCTCTAGTACTACCTTTATTCATACCTACCGCTTCAATAACATCCTAAAAACAATAAAAATTTCCATTCTTCAATGACATAAACTGAAATCCTCAACATTTTCACTCAACTCCACATTAAATCCCAAACGTACATTCCAATCATCGACACTCCCTCCCTCAATACTCTTCGTAAAATTTGCGCCTATACAGTGTTACCCCCCCCCCCCCCCCCGAGAGCTACCCACCTCCCCCTCTTTTTTATTTAGTACGACAGCAGCATGTGCACGTTTCGCAGCTCCTGTGTGCCCACGGGTATGTTGATGATCTGCGAGGGGCCCATGTGAGGAATGGAGATCTCGGCGGTGACCGGGTCGCCGGAGGCCTTCATCGCGGCGGTGATGTGGCGCGCCGGGAACACGGCAAACTGAGCCGGCGCCTGGCCGCCGTACGTGCGCCTTATCGTCTCCTCGCGCACCTGGGCCTGAAATGTGAAATCATTATTTGTGATGTAATAGACGTAATTGTGTCAGGCTGGAGATTATAACTGTTTGGTGTCTTGTTTTCTTTGCGTTGGTCATTTTCATATTGTGGAGATGTTACGTTAGGTTTTTGGGTTTCGGTTTATGAATAAAGGATTAAAATGTATTAAGATACTAATTCTTTCTTAAAAAGTTCTCTTTTTCCTCTTTAAAACGAACCATCTAAGATGTCAAAATATTTTCTCGGGGAAGATATGAATTTTTAAATTAGTAGGAGAATATATTCCGCAAGGCACGAAATAGTTACAAAATAATCAATTCAAATGAAAATTTATAAAAATTAGCTATATACGTACACTTAATTCATCCACACGATCTTTGAGCGTTCGGAGGTGCAATTCCCTTTCTATCAATTTGTATACAGGCAAAGCTTTGTCTAGTAAGGGCTGTTCTGTTGCCAACAAAAGCTTCTTGCCAGTCAAGTCCGGTACCTCCGGGAAGAACGTGAGCTTTTTTACTTCCTGTTGAAATACAAATATTAAAATTTATTTTTCGTTCATGATGTATGATTGTGTATAAAATTTAAACTAGAATCTAAAAATCTATTGCTTCATTCAAAATATTATAAAGGAATGAAAGAAAAAAATAATTACAGAAAGATTATAGTACTTTGACTTTCGTAGTGACGCTAACGTTAAAGGGAAGTTAAAGAAAGGCTGAATCTTTTAATTATTTATACTAGGTACGTTGATATCGTACGGTGGATTGTCCTGAAATTACGGCATATAATTCGGTACAAACTGATTAAATTTTGATCTAATTTAGTTAAACCCCGACTGTACATTCTTTGGTTTTAAGAAATGTATTAGTTTTTCTGCCTTAATTCCATTAGTGTGTTTTACTGAAACGGATATTCTCGATGTAATGTTCCTGTCACACCATTTAAATTTTAGTTTTTAATAGTACATTATGCATCAAGGGAGTAAAGTGGGCAATGTACGCACTGTGTGACGTTGCCGACCGAGCAAAGCGAGGTCGGCATTTCACACAGTGCATGCTTGCCTACTGTACTCCAGAGGTGCGTATACTACTTTTCACCACACCCCCGTAAAGAAATGACTGTACGCATCTCAGCAGGCCGTACAGTACCCCATGCTCTGCCTAGAAGTAAAGTGACTTGTGTACGCGCGACGCGCTGTTTTACCGCTCGAGACGCAGTCGAGAGCGGAAAAAGGCGCATCGCGCATGCGCAAGTCACTTTATTCCCTAGGCAGTCCATGCGGTACTGTACGGCCTGCTGAGAGGGCGTACAGTCAGCACTTTACGCGCAGTGTGGTGAAAAGTTATTTATACTAGGATAGGTAGATATCAGCTACAATAGAAAAAAAAATTAGGACTTGATATTCATTAGCTAAATTTAAATGGTACTTTCAAACACGTTTTTTTAATAAGACAAATATCAAGATAATTCCGAAGATATTTAACCAATTTTGAAAGCTTTTGTTTCGTGATTTAAATCGAATGATACCAAGCTAGATGCAATAAGTTACATAAAAATCCTCTTCTGAAGTCAATTAAAAATAATTCTATAAAGCCTACATTTTATTGAAAACAAAATTGAAATCCAAATATATACCTATTGGTAGTCAGCCACTTGAGGCCAGAATTTATCTAGACTGTAAAAAAATTAAATGCTCAAGGAACCTGGACAATCTACATCTTTATCACTAAAGTATTATGAACTTTTTGTCGTAAATTAATATATATGAAATAAAATAGGTTAAAAATTATCAAAGAGCTTTCTTTTTTGACCAAGCAAACATACATAAACATTTAAAAATAATGAATCGATACTTCAGAAAAGACGTTAAGAAAAACGATACAAATCCCCCACTACTTCCAACAAAATCCTTACCACCAGCCATCATCACCCAACCCCCACCCAAGCCCCCCAAAATAAACCCAACCCCAGCTAATCAACCTACCCTGAGCAGCTCGGTCTTCTTCTGCGCGAGCTCCTTGATTTTCGCGTCGTCGGGCGGCTTGGCGTCGAACCTGGGCAGCGGCTGCAGGGAGTTCAGCTTCCTCTGCAAATTCTCGCTGAGCAAGCTGCGCTTCTGGCGCACCTCGTCCTTCAGGGCCTCGCGCAGCGCCTGTATTTTCTCGTGCAAGGCGCCCTCCTTCATGGGCGCGCCCACCGGTATCGAGGAACCGCCGCCGCTGCTGGCGATGCTAGGGACGCCGTCCGAGCCAGGGGTCGAGGTGCCCACGCCGCCGGTTTTCTTGCCGATGGACTTGAGCTTCTCCTTGAGCTGGCCTTTCTCGGACTCCAGGCTGTCGATGTCGGTTTGCAGGTGGTCCATCGTCTCCTCGAATTCTTTCTCCTGTGGAAAGAGAGAGAGAGAGAGAGGGGGTGGGGGTTAGTTGGTTGAGTTTTGGGTGTTTTTTTGTTGGAAAGTGAAGGATGGATGATTTAGTGGATTGTTTGAGCATGTACGTTCAGAATGTAATGTTGGAATTGACACAACGTGCATGGTGATGGTTGATACGTGTAGCCTAAAATTTACAATATGACATATTGTAAAATTAAAAAGTCAAATAAATTGATTAAGGAGTAAAATATATAAAACGTAATGATTAAATTCAAGAAATGTGCTTAAATGTGGGGACGCTGGCATTCTTTTAATTAATAGTAAACTTTTAGTTTTTAATAAATTATTGCAGAAAACTAACTGGCTCAATTAAATCATATCCTAAAATAAGACTTATTTTTCTTTTATTTTTTGCACGTTTTCGCGCATGATCAAAATTGAGTGACCACATTCAAGTACCTACGTGGAGTTTACAATAAATAATTTTATAATTCAAAAGTAATAACATCTTGGTGAATGAAAATCTGTCATGGAAATTTTTAGAGCACGTGTTAACTGATATACATAGTAAACTTGAGTTTTGCGATATATTCAAAAAAAAAACTGTAAAATCTGGAGCGATTTTTAATATCTTGACCCACATGCAAGCAGTTTACTTGTTTTTGGTTATTCAACCAAAAACGAGGAAACGCCATTTAAATCGTATAAATTCAATTTTATTATCCATAAAAAAATGCAGATTTTTATAAAAATTTGAGTTCTATATTGATATTTTAGATAGTTAAAGTAAAAATTTTTGTAAAGCATGCATGTTAAAAATATTACGAACCTTTCTTCTCAACTGAGTCTGAACCTCTTCCAAGTTTCTCTTTAGTTTCTCAATGGTTAGCTCGTGCTCATGCTGCTGAGTAGCAAGTCGTTTTTCAGCCAATTCTTTTCTCAAGATCATCTCAGACAGTTCTTCTTGTTTTTCCCTGAGGGCCAACTTACCCTCGCGTATATCTCCATCCCTTGCCTCAAGTTTCCTTGTAGTTAAACAACATTTTTTTACATTTAATGACATTTTAAGAAATATAGAAATAATTAACGAGCCATAATATAGATATTCCAATTTTTACCCACTTCGTAATTTTATTACATATTAGTTATTATATATATTTTTTAGAAAATATTTTTTTATTGATCAAAGCCTAAATAACTTTATTAAAACTATATAGCTAAAACTAAGATGGTACCGTTTAGTCAATTAATATACAAAATCTTGCAAAATTAATGGATAGGTTGATGCCTACTAAATGTTCCTAATTCTCCTTATGAAAGTATTATATACTTTTTATATACTTTTCAAAGATATAAAGAAAATTTCATTTATCATCTATTACTTTTTCATTTCTAAACATATTTATAAATTGAAAGGCAAAAATTATTACGGATGGTGAGTAGATGATAAGTTAGTAGCTAAAGCTTTTACAATATCTTTTTTTATATTTTTTATGTGCACGTTAATGCCTGAATGAGTAGAAATAGAAACATAAACCTTATTGTACTTGAAAAAGAAAGGAAATGAACACTCAAACTTTTTCAATTCTTCACCAAAGAGTGTGAAATTTAAGAAGAAAACAAATCAAAACAAAACAAACGATATAAAAACATAAAAACTATATACACTGAAAAAAAATTTGTTAAATCTAAGTAAACGTTTCCTTGAATCGTACTAAGAAAAGATTTATTTGATAATAGTAAATATTTAATTATATTTAGACTAATATTCATCAATTCAATAAATATTTACTAAATTTAAGAAATATTTACTTTATTTAAGTAAATCTTTTCTTAGTACGATTCAAAGAAACGTTTACTTAGATTTAACAAATTTTTTTTCAGTGTAAAGATATAAAAACTCGCGAATTATATTCTTGAATAGTATTACTATAGCAAAAATATATACTATTCAAAAATATAATCCTCGAGTTTCAAAGAGAAAAGCGAAATATCCTAGACTATATATAGATACTGGAGTGCACGCGTCTCCAGCGTTGACATGATGAAAGGAGATATATCTCCTTTCATCATGTCATCATAACAGCGCGAATATACAGCGACCGAAAACTTTGAACGCGTTTTACTCGAAATGTGCTTTTACAGTTTTATAAATTTTGCGTACACGATTAAAAAAAATGGACTTGACCATTTGCCATTTTTCAAAATTTATCTATTAGATATTGATCAACCATCCTCAATCGACCTAAAATATTGTTACGCATCAACTTAAACAATTTATTTTCTACACAAACAAATGGAAAGTACCACGTAAAAATCGTAACTTTTTTCCAAAATTATACAGAATTTCTATTTTATACTTTTCATTCTTTTATTGAGGCCCACTTAGGGTAATATTACGTGAAAAACAGTAATCTTTATTTTAAGTAAGAATTCATGACGCTAGAATGTATGCAGTGGCGGAAGTGTCAATAATTAAAAATATTATTTTTTTATTGGAAACATTCGTATGTAATCATTGATTGCAATATTAAAATATCCCATAACCTTCAAAAATAAAAAAATAACTTTTTGACCTAAAAAAAATCACCAAAAATCATCTTTTTCTCGAGTTTTCTTCTTAATTTTAATTAATAAAATGTCGAAGTTTAGGGTGGATTATTACTACCATTTATCAAGGTCAAAAATACAAAATTAATTCTTACGAATAAGTTTACACTAGTCACAAATTTTTGTAACTGACTTTCCACTTATTTTAATTTTTTTTGCAGATTTGGTTGGTTCTTAAGTTTTATTATTCTTTTCAAATATATGTAAAAGATATGTACAGTTGCAAAAGTCTATGACAAGTAGCAAGCTTACACAAGAATTAGTTTTGTATTTTTGTCCTCCGAAATCGATATTTAGTGGCAAGCAATAATAACGTCTTTTATGTAAGCTTGAAACGAAGACCATACTCGTTGAATCTTCAATTTTATAAAAAATTCTAAAAGTTATTCCCGATACTTTGCACTATACAATATTGGGAACAACATTTAGAAATCCTTAGAATTAAGAAATGAACGAATAAAGTAACGAAGATCCGTCAATTTCGCTTCACACCCACTACGACCTCCTCTCAAGACAAAACCAAACAACGTCGTCCTTCATCCCCAAAACACCTAATCGCACAATCCCCAGACACCAACCTGTTGAGGATCTTGGTCTCCTCGAGCTCCTTGCGCGTGGCCTGTGCTCGCAGAAATATCGGCGTGTTATCCTCCGTGTTTTCGTCCTTGCGCTGGGCCGCGCTGCCGCTCATGGCCAGCTCGTTCTCGCACTCGGCCATCTTCTCGGCCAGCGCCACAGCCGTCCTCTGGATCACCGCCAGACTGGCCTTGATAGTCGCGATCGCCCCGATGTCGTCGGCATCGTAGACCTTCTCCGTCGAGATAGCCGCCATCTCCTTCAGCTTCGACGAGCCCAAGCCCGTGTCCAGATCTGTACACGTTGGATGGGTGATAGATAGCATTTTAATGAATGCTTGTAATGGATGGGGTTTTTGGAATTCGGTGTGGGTGGTGATAATTGCCAAAATGAAAATGGCAAGAGTTATCTTTGGATGTAGTGTATAAGACTAGCTGGAACTTGCGGCTTCGCTCGCATAACAAAATTGTGATAAACTATGAAGGGAAGAAGTATATCATACAAAGTATGTCATACCTAAGAAATAGTAAAAGAATCAATCAATCAATCAATTCATTATTTCAATAAAAAATAGTGAAGTTTGCAACGAGTTTAATAAATTGATTTATAAAGTAGCATACAATAGTATATTACGATACAAGTGGCATAAACGGCATATTACGGCACGGCGTGAAGTTAGCGCCCGAGCGTACATGTATCGTAATATACTATTGTAGCACGAGTGACATAAACCTGCCATCGACATAGGGGAGGGTGCAGAGTGCGGGGGCGGGCCGGGAGTGGAGACGGGGGGGTTCGGGGGAGCGGAGCCCCCCCGCATAAAAAAATATAATCCAAAAAACATAAAAAATAAATTAAGGAAATTATAAATCGTATAAACTAATTATTATTTAACCAAAATTCATTAGTTAATTAATAATCAATGTCAACCTTTGTACATTGTTTGAATAGAACCTTATATAAATAAGATATTTTGTTTTTTGAAAAAATAATAAATGTTTATTGTTAACAGTTAATTTGAATATATTTATTTACCCTATCTTGAAATTATTTAAATTAAATTTTAATAAATTTATAATATTAATAATGAAAAAAAAATTAATACTGAATTTTAAATTGAATTCTAGATTGAATATTCAAAAACGCGCCAAATTGTCATATACAATCCGTTGAACTAATCTCTTAATTTGAAGCATTATTTTAAGGATTTATAATTATTCTCTGATACTTGGCATGCGTATTTACCAGGAAATCAATCATTAAGTGAAAAAATTCACAATCAGCACCACATTTTATATGCGCTGTTTTAGCAATTGATTTACTTTATAAGGATACTAGTGGCAACTGTGTTTATTCCACAGTGTTTATAATGGTACGGTGTGAAGTTAGCAACAGTGGTGTAATCGATCATTTATGCCACGGAAAAGCGTACGATAAATGCGAATTTAGGTCACACAGTGCTATAAAATAAGTTTAATTAACACTATTTACTGAAAGAAAATAATTTCATTAATATCTTTTTAAAATATCGGGACGGTAATATGAGTACTTCACGTGAGGTACTCGAAGGTAGGTATTCTTTAAAGTCTCTCTATATATTTTTTTGCTTCATTATTTACATACAAAAATGGTGCTTTTATTATATTATGATTTAAAATAAATTAACATTTTATACGTTAGTAATAAACATGAATCAATCAAAAGTACTAACTTTTCTTTGATACGAGTCCTAATGTACGTTAGAATTGGTTAGCCGTGTTTAGTTTTTTTAATTATGCTCCGTTTTAATTACAAAGAATGCATTTCATTCTATAAATTGGAAACAGATATACGAAAAAGGTTTAAAGTTAGACATACACTTTTCCCTTCTTCAAAAAGAAAACTTTTTCTTTTAATAGATAACCCAGCAAGATTTAAAAAACAAATTAAAGAACACGCAACGATCGAACTCACCGCCACTGGTCAGTATGGTCTGCAGCGCACTCTTGGTCAGGTCCTGCAGCGTCCTCATGAGCTTGGTCGAGTGCTGATAGCAGGTGGTGATCTGCTCGTACCAGTCCTTGTCGAGGCCGAGATTCGCCTCGTTGGGCGACGTAGCGCTGAGGAATTCGCGCGGCACCCGTCGCCTGGCCGACTTAAGATTCTGCTGCACGGCGTCGCACACGGTCTCGATGTGCTGGTACAGCAGGCCCATGTCGCCTTGCTCACCGTCTATCAGGTGTTTGATGGTCGCGGCCTCCGTTATCAGCACCTCGCACGCGCTGCCCAGGCATCTGCAAGGATGAAGAAAGAAGGGTTTCCGTGGATTATGAGGGTTTAGTAAGGAGTGTGGAGGATTTATTTACAGGGTATCTAGTGGTAATATCCTCCGTTGTATTTTATGTTTTATACATGGTCGTAGCCCCCTAAAGTTTATTTGTCTGTATCAATTTTTTAAAAAGTTTTAACTTTCTGAGCTTTTCAAAAATTTGATATACTGAATATCTCTATATAATATATTATCTGATAAGCTTTTTAAACTTATTGTTAATGTGGTCAGAACCTGCACTTTCTTGACTATTCAAAATATTCAATAATGAAATTTCCATTGTACCCGAATGGTTCAAAGAATACAAGTTAGGCTTAAAAGTTTGTTTAACTAATAATACATTTGCACGAAAACAGTCACACATCTAAGCTTGCAAATCACTCGAGATGAACTCGAGATGAACTCGTAAGAAAATAAATATAAGACAATAAACAAAATAAACTTTTTACTGCAGAAACTTTAGAAGTTAGTTCAATTTTTGAAAGTCGCTCGTCGCGAATTGCATTAAACGCGAAGGAGAGGCTTTGCGCACGCCCCTGCCGAAAAAAGTTTACATCGAGAATTAGTGTGAGATCCGATTACAATTCGTTTCTTTTTCTTGAGGCACATGTTTCAACAAAATATTTTCTCTGTTCTTGTATAACAAATAATTGAAAAAAACTTGCGTTACTCATTTTTAACCTACGTGGAAGCTTATGAGTGTAAACTAGCGCGCCACATGCGACTTTCGGCCGCATGTGACTTGTCTGCTCCGGAGCTTCAGAGCGAGCGCGAAGCTTCGCGTTTTGCATTAGAGGCACGACCGAACTCGGCTCGCGCTGCGCGTTCGCTTGATTGCCGGACATTCGCGCGAAGCGTTAAACTAAAGCTTATATTTAACGTTGACACTATTATCTGTTTATTTTTACAGAAATCAGTAAAAGAATATTGTTTTTTTGGAAAAGGGGACATCTTTAAAGAAATTTTAAGATCGAATGGGCGTGCTGCACCGCAATTGTTATTAAGGTACCAGACCAGTGTCAGGGGATGGAATTTTCGATTTTTCAATTTTAACATTTTTTGAAAGTAAAATATATCAATAAAATTGTGTAAAGGAATTCTGTACGCAGCAGGCATAGCTGATTAGTGTAAGTATCATTTTTCTATTAAAAATCTCTTATCAAAACTTTAAACGCGTGTTTCTCTAAACCACTTTTTTTGGTCGCGGGGGAAGCACTGAGGAAAAACTATCTAACCGATCGACTTGAAATGTTTACCAGATATTTTTAACATGACAAACTATTACTGGGACCTAAAAAACATTGAATTTTTTAATAATTAATTCATTTTATAGCACACTAACCTCAAAATGCCAACTTTATTGTCGATTTTGAGGTTGTTGTGCTATAAAATATCGTATGAGACTGTTGTGGGAGGTGTTTTTCTACCTTGCTCGATTTTCTCACTCGCTTCGCTCGTGCGAAAACCCTCGAGCAAGGTAGAAAACCATCTCCCACAACAGTGTCATAATATACTATTTTTAAACAATTTTGTCATCAAAAAATTGCGAAAAAATTTTTTTTTTTCAAAAACCCGCCATTTTATTTTTTTATGAAAACTATGTGCATATTAAAGGTTCCAGTAATAGCGACAAGCCTACAGAATAATAATCAATTTGATTTGTTGCTTTCAGATCACCACAGGACCGTGGGTGCTTCCCCCCCCCCCCCCCCCCACCTTCGCGAGGAGTTAACTTTGTCCGTGTGAAAAATAAAAAAATTTTAAAATTGTATCACAACATTTTTTTTGTACATTTTTAAACACTAATAATAACATATACAAATTACAGAATGATCATATATTATTTTTCTTTCCAAAAAAATTCATGAAATAACGTCAAAAATATGAGCGTCACACAGGTCTGGTACCTTAAATGATGTGTATGAAAAATCGCTTTTTAAGCTGTTTCTTGTGTAAAAGCATTTTTTTTAAATATTTGCTACCATAAAAAGTTGTTTGTTTGAGATCTACAACTTTTTCATTAAATTTTTTTACGTAAAATGCATACCTGCAAGGTTTTATAGTAAAAAACTGCATTTTTCAATGTCAAAAATCGTCATTGGACTCAAAATGTCTTGGTGTCAAAAAAAAAGTTTTTGTAAAGTTATATGGTAAAAAAACTGTTTTTTCGACTTTAAAATTCGTTTTTGGCCTGTTAATTCGAGTTAAAGTATTTTCATAAATAGATGTCAATAGGAAAAAGTTTGTCAAAGACCTACAACTTTTCTATGTAACTTTTTTTCGTAGAATGCTTAGTTTTCAAGTTATAGCCCAAAAACCGTTTTTAGCGATTTTTTATAGTCACCGCATTCAGCGTATCTTTGCAGTATCAATCCCAAAATAGGACCATCAGGTTATTATACTTAGGAGAGTTCCCAAAAAAATTTTGAGCCTGATCCGCTAAGATTTCGCGGAGATAATCGTGTAACATGAATACAAAAAAAACACGTAAAAACACGTAAAAATAAGTAAAAAGTGCTCGCAATTTAAAAACTACGTACAGGATCGGGATAAAAAAAATAGAATTTCATATTGTGCTGGAGGAGATCTGTCTTAAAATTTCAGCGCGATTGGTCAAAAATTGCGTGAGATATCCTATCTCACACATTTTTCGCTAACGAAAATATAAGTCACTTCTGTGTCGCGGTCGTGCCTAAAAACGAATAATACCAACATCCTTCATCTATTTAAATTAAACTTCTTCAGCTATACATCTTTATATTAGACTGATTTACGTGTAACTAAGTATACATGGGTTTCTTGGGTCGCTAATTACGAATATGAAGTTAGAATTCCAAAAAATGCAATATGGCGGACAAAAATATTTTCGTTTGCCATATTGGATTGTCAATTTTGTATATTGAAAATCTGACTTCATATTCATAGTCAGCGGTCCAAAACAACCTTGTCTATGAATTTTTACAAAAATATTTTATATAATTTTGGAATAATAATATTTTTCTTGAAGAAAATACTATTTATAGAATCTTTTATTTAAATGCACTGCATAGCTTGAAAAATGCTTGATTTCGTTCAACACACTTTTTGTATCAAAAAAGCTCTATGGAATCAAGTGTTCATTTAACGAATTTTTTGTATAATTCTACTATTAAGGAACACCGATTACGTGTGGTTAGAAGATATTAGCAGTCTATACCAACTTGTGCCAACAAAAAATGTTATCTTTTTATACGAGTTACGTTTTAAATGTTAATATTTGATATCATATAAAATTTTTTATTTAAGTGGCACACTCCTTTACCGGGTTTTAAGGGATAACATCACTCTAGGATTTAAAAAAAATCTGAATTTGAAAGAAAACATTGCAGTATATCTATATATATTTTGAAAATCTGTAAACTTTAAAAGACTGTAACTCTTCTAACTTGTATCTATTAAAAAAAGAGAAAAAATACCTAGCATTTATTTTTTTATGTTGTACATTACGGACCTAATAGATTTTTTCATGCAAAGTTCTAATTGTATTAATCATGAAGGAGTGGCTTTGCGCATACGTGGCAACAACGTCGCCATTGCCGCTCGCGACGGGAGCATGCCACGAGTAATTCATTCAGGGTTGGGTTTTGGTTCCTGTGAAAACTTGAGGGTCATTGGCGAATTCGATCGGAAGACACACGAGTTACAATGAAATGTAGCTGCTGCTGGTTTCCTGTGAGAAATCTAGGATGAGCCTGACGCCCACTAAGGAAGAGCCCAGCAGATCGCTGGTCTGCCATGACTTTTTATTCTTGAGAAAACGCCCAAGAGGCATAATTCCCGCGCTATGACTGTCAAATTGAGTTTTCTTTTATAAAACATCTATGAACTGTATCCACAACTTTTTATAGCATTCGCTTTAGAATTTTATCTTAGAAACTTATACTGATCATTAATTACTATATCTCAGCGTTTTCTGTTTGTCAGCAAAATGTAAAAATCATGCTTATCTAAAGAAAACAATTTTGTTTAAAATCTTTGATAACTTAAACAATTTTTACGTTTATATTTCTGTACTAACTAATAGTAAAAATAAAAACTTATAATTTAATAAAATGCAGTGATTTAATCAATTTAACGTTGCTTCTCAGAATTTGGAAAAATGAATGTACTATCCCGTAATTGGGAGGAACACGGTTATTTGGTAATATCCTACCTTATGCTTGTAAAAACAGTACATGAAAATAGAGAAGTGTGTTATGTTTAAATTTCATCTGTCAATCATATTTGACGGCAAAGATGAGTATGAGATCACGCCTGACTATACCCGAGTACTTCTACTGCGACGTAACTGTAATTAAATAACCGATAGCATTCAAAAGCTTTCAATCTAGCAAATAAATCAGTTATATGTAGATTTATACATTACTACTACATAGTGTTAAAAAGTTAATATTTCCCATAACTGGTTTTTCGTTTTGCATTTTTTATTTTTTCAAAAAAACTCATGGTCCATTTTGTAAAACTAAATATACGCCAATGTACTTAAAAGAATATAATTCATTTAAATTAAATTGTTATCCATAATGAGTCCATAAACTTAAATATCCAAATTTTGAATATGTTTTTCCATTTTTCACTCAATAATATTTAACCAGTATTTTGAACAATACCGTTGTAAAAACGAACAACACATCCCTCGCTTAAAACCTTTGACCAAACTGCAATACGAAAAAAATTCATCTCTTCCGCCTACTGACCTGGTGCCGTTGACGACGAGTCGCGCCTGATTCGTCAGGTCCACCTCGCCGAAGTAGATGCCGTATATCGTGCAGAAGTACGCGCAGCACCTCTCGATCGCCTCCATCGACAGATTCTCGTCGAGCTGGTCGCGCTTCGCCAGCTCGATCAGCGAGTCGACGCTCTTCTCCTGGGCCGCCATCTCCGGATAGGCGCCGCCTACGTGGAGCATGGCATCTGGACTGCAGACGCTCAGGGCCGACTCGAAGCTGCCCAGGGCCGTCTGCAGGGCGTACATGTGCGCGCAGAGCCGCGACCTGAAGGCGCTCTGCGCCACCGCGTGGCCCTTGACGATCGTGGCTCTGGAATGTAGAGTTGGATTTGGAGGGTGTTTCAGACTTTGAAGTATGAGTTGGAGTATTTGATCGCTTTCTTGTTGATATGCAGCTGCACGCGGTTGTGGAAAGCGTGAAAGACTTTTCAATTCAAAAGACAGTCATATTCGTCCCCTTTCAGCTTTGGGGAAAGTTGAGAGAAAGCTAGATTAAAATATGCTCAAAATTGGCGTCTTTTGATGTCCACTATTTGCATGTAATATTAAATAGCGAAAGCTTATTTAGATTTTTCAACTTTCTCCATTCTACACGGGTTGAATTTTTAAAAACTAAAGGTCTTTTTATGCCCTAGCTTATAGTATAGGTGTTACAGCTTTTGCCAGAGGGTGAAAATTCTCTATTCTGCAAGCATTCTCTTTTCATATAAGGGTATTTTTAGGTTGCTGATTACAAGTCGATAGTCCGACTATCAAACATCAATCGAATATTTCTGTGAAAATCATTATACATGGATTGAATTTCGAAATATTGATAACGAATTTGTAATCACGGACCCTAGAAACTCATAAAATGAAATTTTACAGAAATAGAAGTTAATATTTTTCTAACAAGAATTGAGTTCATATCTAAAATGATACGTCTTTACAGTTAAGAGCGCATATTTAATTGTAAGAATCCTTTGTCTCAGTATATAAATTAAAATGATTATAAATTAATATCTTACCTGTCGATCTTTTCAACAGACTTGTATTTGTCTCGTACTTGAGAAATGAGTATTTCTGTTTTTTGAATCATTCTTGGTACAAACAAGAGTGTCAAAATTGCATCGTGATCACCACCACGACTCATAAAGGCTGGAGGCATAAAAGACAACAAATATCGAACGTGGTTCCGTGCTTCTTCGGCATCCAATCGTCTCAATTCTAAATCTACCGCTTTAGTTTGAGCTCTAGTCTCGGCAAAAGTCTTTTGGAAATCGAGAATTTCGGCGAGTTGTTGTTCCGTTCCTGCAAAAGAGAATGATGAATATTAAGATAATTATATTAAAAAAAAAGATCTTTTGTTCTCCATTTCCACTTGGGCCTTAAAGGATAAAATAATTATATATAATAATACACTAACGTTTATCAATTCAAATGTTAATTTAAAGTTTTTCATGGCAGTAACTTGAGGCATCACTGAATTCGACAATAAACACGCCCCAAGCGATCTCTTCACGACTGCCCACCACAATACGAGTGCGGCTACCCAATCTCTCTCACCTTTGGCGGCCGTTTTCGTCGTCTCGCTCGACTGCAGGCGATTCTGGAGCTCTAGGCACTGCTCCTGCAGCTTCTGGGTGAGCTCGCGGAACTTGGTGATGGTCATCTCGCGGTCGGACAGGGTCTCGAGGGCCGCGTCGCGCTGGCGCTGGGCGTCGCGCGACGTGCCCAGCGCCATGTCCAGCTCCTCGCGCAGCTCCATCTCGAGCTCCTTCGAAGACTCGGCCAGCTGGTCCGACATGTCCTGCGAACGAGAGAAGCGAATTTAGGTCGATTGTTGATGTTGGGCATCGGTGTGTAAAGTGTAGTTGGGCAATAGGGGTGTAGATGGTATAGGTGTATAAGTGTAATATGGGGTGTATGGGAGAACGGGGTTAACTTGGACACTTTGTGTTTAGGCACTTACATTTTTTAACTGTTTGTAAAAAATATTAATCTTGCATTTAGTATAAAGTTCTGAAATAAATGTTGTGACTAGCTAATTTTAAAAGTCTCAGCACTTAGTTTTGAGATGGATTCCTACCTTTTGGATCCAAACCTTTTACTACTGTTTTACACATGAAAAGCAATATACGAATTATCGAGCGGTATTATTACCTAATATAGGCAACAGCATCTTTCAAAATGCTCAAAATTTCTAATTATCGAGTGTTCAAAAAAGATTAATTTCGAATTAACGAAAGGATTTTTCATTGATTAAGATACAAAATGCAAGAGACTGCGCTGTGACTTCGAATTCTCGCGAATTTCGAATTATCGAGTTTCGAATTAACGAAAATATATCATATTAAAAATAATTATTTATAAAATGATCTGATTTTTTTAATAAAAATTATTTATAAATAAAATTTTCAAAAACATTCTTTTTTGGTAAGCAAACATGCTAATATTTAGAGAGATTTTAAGGGGCTAGTCTAGTTTCTCACTTTCAAAAAATCAATTTTTGTTGCCTAATTCGACAGTATACTATTCGGAGAACAAGTTCCCAAAGTTTTATAATCGTATCATAAATATTTTTGAAATGGGAGGGGATTTAGTCGGAGCTGACCGTCGGCGCTGTGCTCATTGTTGTGCTCCGAGGGCATCATAAATCGAGTCCTCATTGTACAGCGGGCCAGGCAACTACCTGGATGGCTTACCAAAGAAGTAATTTAAGCTATACATTCGTTCGAAACCGTTACAAGAAGACGCAGGTAGAGAAATCATACGAACGCCGACGCGCACGAAACGTCCGCTTCAGTTTCTAAAATTCGAAGAAGCGAGTCCGGCAGGATTAGGTTTTAAAATTGCTGTCTCGTGTCAGTATGGCGTTTCTTACATCGAATCTGGTCCGAAGAGTGAAAAAGCCTATGATATTAATCGACGTGCAGTGCTTGTGATGCGGCTTTTAGGGATTGGAAGAGAAGGTCTGAGTCTTTTTTGTGGTTTGATGGATATAGCAAAAACATTTCATATTAATACCTTCGAAGGCTGCTTTAAAAATATTTGGATAGCTGCAGAGGCGGTGTATAAATCTTGCACTAAAAATGCTGTGAAAGAAGAAAAAGAAAAAACGCTTGAAGAAGAAGGTTCCGATACGAATTTAACAGTTTCCGGAGATGGTACGTGGACAAAACAGGGACATACTTCACGATATGGCGTGACGACTCTCGCAGGAAAATATAGCAAGAAAATCATCGATACATTAGTGAAATCGAGTTATTGTAAAGCGTGTGAGTACTGGACAAAAAACAAGAGGAAGATCCAGAAGCATATGAAGAATGGCTCTCAAGCAATCATGATTGCCTATCTAATCACGCCGGATCGGCTGCGAAAATGGAAGTCGACGGCATAAAAGAAATGTTCCGCCGCTCGCTCGAAATGTATAATGTGAAGTATACACGCTGACGGAGACAGTGCTACTTTTAAAGGTATTTTAGATATGAATCCTTATGATACTCCTGTTGAAAAACTAGAATGCTATCTACACGTCAAGAAAAGAATGAGTACACAATGCCGAAATGAAAAAAAAAGTGAAAGGTTTAGGAAGAAAGAGTAAAGATACAGTAAAATTAACTGACAAAATCATAAATAAACTCCAAAAATATTATGGTTTAGCGATAATAAAGCATCAAGATAATGTAGAGGAAATGCATAAGGAAATTTGGGCTACTTATTTCCATATGGGCTCGACTGACAAGAATTCACATCAAAACTGCCCGGTCGGCGCGGATAGCTGGTGCCTATCGCCGAGCGGAAGCTGAAGGACTCAATATGAGAAAATTCAAGCACGATTATCTGCCATTAGATCCACAAGGTTTAAAAGTTTTGCATCCAATTTATACGGATTTGTCAAGAATGGAATTGCTATACAGAAGCAAAGGGAGCAACACACAAAATAATAATGAAAGTTATAACGGCTTGCTATGGCACTTTGCTCCGAAACATCTTCACAGCGGCCTAAAAACCATACAATTGGCCAATTTTTTTGCAACGGAGATCTTTAATGATGGCATGAAGTTCATATTAAGAATATTTCACACCATGGGCATAACTCTTGGCCGCTACGCACTAGAATACACCAACAGTCGCGACATGGCACGTATACAGCTGGTCGAAAAAAGGCACGAGAAGACTTCAAAGGAGGCTCGGACAGCTCGTAGGAAAGCTGCAGCTGATGAACAGCACTTTTTCGAACAAGAGGAAGGCGAATTGTATGGCCTTGGAATCGCAGAATAACTGAAAGTATGAAAAATTAAGTTTTATAACCGAAAAATCAGTTGTCAAAACTTCAAACGCTTTTTTCTCAAAACTACATTTTCAAAATCGGCTGCAGCTCTAGCTTAAAGAAAAACGAATCGATTTTAAATTTTGCACGAATATTCGTAACATGTTTTTACATACCATGAACTAGGATCTTTTTGACATTTCAAACAATACAAATTTGCCGAGCAAAAAACGAGCGTTCTTTTGTAAAAATTTTTTTTTCAAAACGCTGTCATTTTTTCAATTTTCAGTATTTTTAAAAGATCCTAGTTCATGGTACGGGGAAAGTCATCTAGTTTAACGTGAAACTTTTCAGATACTGGCATTCTCAGGACCTGTACAACTACAGCCGATTTACAACTTCATTTTTGGATGACTCGACGTCGGAGCGTATAACTAGGCATACAGTCGATATTTTTTCATGAAATTTTGTGTATTAACTTGTCAATAGTATCTGAATATATCCTCAAAATTTTAAAATATTTGACCGCATGGTTTTTTTTTATGAGTCCCGAAAAATCACCACGATTTTCCACCCGAGAAACTACACTAGCCCCTTAAGAAAAATGGCAGGGGCGCCATTAAGAACATATTGTATTCAAGTTAGTCCTGTTCTCCCCTACAGCCAGCGGGCATTCACGATTCCAGATAAGATTTCAATGTGATTTGAGAGTATGGAGAACTTCTTTACTTTTGACATGAAGTTTTTAGACATTCAATATATTTTCAACTCAAATTATCATCATATGTAATATTTCTTTTACCATTCTTTATCATGTACGCTTCACAAATATATAAAATCTGGCCTTTGCAAATCAAGTTTCTGCTTTCACTTCGAATTAGGATTTAAATGAAAGTCTTTTTAAATTCTTTTATTGACTTTGACTTCAAATAATAGATAATGGAATCATTGACATTATACAGAATATTAACCCTCCGTCCGATACCTGGGTAATTGTTTGAGTCAGACAAAATTTCGCATTCAAATTTATGCGAGATAAAAAGAGAAGAAAACAAAAAAAATTAAAAATTATCTTTAAACCCAATTGGACAATGTAGTTAAGGTTTTGATAATAAAATCTGAATATCTTCAGATTTTTTAAAATTGATTACCCTAAAAAACAAGAGGCCTTTACAAAACAGACCCAGGTAGGGGACGGAGGCTGTAAAAATAAGCTAGCGGGTGGAGGGATAATGTTACACAATAATGACGTTAAAATTATTTGAAAACCTACGAACCTGCAAAGCTTCTAGATCTGTTACGGCTTCTTCTAATTCAGCTACTTTCTCCTCCAAAGCCATTTTACGTTCACCAAGGACCTCCACCATTTCTTCAGCACCTAATGCAGCATCAACCTAAATAAAGTTATTTTAGTTTTTATAAATATAACGTCGTTGAACAAAATTTAAGAAATGTAAAATATAAGTACCTGTTCTTGAAGATCGGCGATCTGATGTTCCATTTCTTCAACACGAGCTGAAAGTTTCTCCTTAGTTCTACTAAGTTCCAAAATTTCGGATTTCTTTTGCTCTAAATCCTTCTGTAGTTTTTGAAATTCATGCTTTTCGTGAGCCGACAAATCTCGCATTCTAACGAGTGTTTCACGAAGTCTGGCATTCTGCTGTTCTAATTGTTTGATTTCAAAGCTTGATGTACCAGTTGCTGTGCTACCTCCAGACATCTACAGCGATTACAAATATTTTAAATGTAATACAATATTTATTAGAAGATTTATTATTGTTATTATTAATTTATTCGTCAAATATTATAAGTTTTTTATGGAAACCAATTTAATTTAAACAACAATAACTAATTTTATTGGTAAAGAAAACTACCACCGCGGGAGTGGTGGCGCTAGTGTAAATGTATACTCGCATCCACCATGTTTGTTAATTTAATATAGGATACTAAATCTATATATACTAAAAATGGCCGATGGGATGTATACAGCACCAGAGGGCGCATACTATATTTAAAATACCAATAGATTAATTTAAAGAAAAAGAATCTTTTTTTATTTGCCTTGTTAAAAATTTGAAATATTATATATATTACCTTGTCCGACATTTCATTGCGCAGAATTTCCAAATCTATTGTTTGCTCTTCAAGTTTCTCTTTAAGTTGTTCTAATTCAATCTGCAAGGTTTCTGCTTTTTCTTCGGCCATTTCTTTGTCTAATGTAGCCATTTCCACAGTTTCGGAGAGATCTGCCATTTCATCTTGGTATTGCTCTCGAGCTGCATGAGCATCTCTAGCTTCTTGTCGAGCCCTTTGCAGTTCTCTTTGTAAACTAGCCTGCAATATCCGTAAATTTTAATGAAGTAAAAGAAATTTAAAAATGATATTTGCTAGTAATAAGAAGTTTTAGCAGAATTTAGTTTTTAACTAACTGTTCAAAGGCTATATATGCAAAAGATCAAGTTGTTTAAAAAATAAACCTGTTCAAAATATTTATACCTGACTCTCCATCACTTTCGATTTAAATTCTATAAGCTGCTCTAACTGAAGTTTTATCTTTTCAAAATCTTTCATCCTGTCTTTATCTTGCATTCTTTTTACTCTTACTATTTCTATTCTTTCAGAAAGATCTCGGATCTGTAAAATATAAAAATAAGTAGTTAATATTTAAGGTTTAATAATGACATCAATTAATGCTAGTAATAATAGATAATACATTGATTTGTTCTTTATATTTTCATACCTGAGCCTTTAAGTTATCATTTTCTTGTGCAAGCTGCAAGTGTGATAGTTTTTCTTCCATTGTACTAGAATTTAAATTTGGACCCATTGCTTGGCCAGGAACAAACTGAGGTTTCAGGGTTTCCACAAAACCAGTCTAAATAAAATTAAATAAGAAATGCATACACCAAATTTAATTTATTATGTGGTGTAATGTAAAAGGTGTTTTTATATCTATAATTACAAATTTTAATATGTGTAAAGACTAAATATTTTCAGTTTAAAAATAAGCAAAAACATCGTTTATCTCAATTGTTCTGTTTTAAAATACTTTATGGATATGTAAACATCACCTTTTACATATTTGATACAAAACTTTTTAAAGTTTCGAGTTAATGTTATGTATTTCATCTAATTGTTTATGTACATTAATGTAGTGGAATCAGGGTCTCTAGTTTTCATAAGAGAACGTTACTTACTATTAAATTAGTAATTATAACCAATCATTTTATTCATCCCCGTTAACAATTAAAAGCAAATATCAAAAAATTCAAATTATTGTTATTATATTTAAGTATTAAATTTAATGTGTTATATAAAAAATTTTACAATAAAATAAAAAGTTGTTTAAGTTAACAATTTCTTAAACTACTGTTTACATTTGCTTTTAATCTATGCAACGTTCTCTTCGTTAGTTAGAGTAAGAAACTGTTAGTCGAGTAGTAATGTCAGATACCAAAAAACAATGAAGCTATATGCCAAACAATTAATAGTCATATTAGTTTCTAAAAACAGAATATCATATTCGAATCTAAATAATGAATTGTAGCGACGAGAGCTCCCAATGTTTATGTTGATAACAATGCACACATAATTCTTAACCATTGGAGTTCGTACATGGCAGAGTATCAGAAATTTGTTTAATGTAGTCCAAGTATCCTATGGATTCTTAGCGACTTTTAAAACGTGTTCACTAAAAGAAATATTCAGGTTGCATACGATAATAAACTGCGATTCTTTCAATTTTATTTCAAATTAAATATATTATTAAAGTCAAATGATTTTTAACAAAGTACATTTTACAGTTTCCTCTTATTGGATCATATACTAAAATGACAGTAAATTTTCTAAAACTAAACAAAAAATAGAATTTCTTTTAATACAATATCTACATATATGAAACTGTTTGTGTTTGATTAAGATCGAAGTTTTCGTACAAAACCCCTTAAATAATATCAATTTTTTTTATTTTATATTATTTTACGTGACTGAATATTTCTTTGAATTCTAAGTCTTTCTATACGTAACAACAATATAAAAAACATATCAAAGAAGCGAGTGCCTGGTACGAACTATGATGATGATTTTACAAATTATGAAGATGGTGATGCCGATGACATGAGTTAAGAGTCTCACTTTGTTAATGTTATAACAGAGAGCAGTAGAGAGTGTGCCAAAATAGTGTCAGCTGCAAAAACCACTAAATAGAGTTAGATGCAATTAAAATAGTTACACTGGTGAGGGGTACGATGATGTACATGAGAATAGTTCGTGAATATAATAGATAAACAGCTAGTAGCAACAAGACGAGTCAGACAGCTCAGCAGTGTTGGGCATCTAAAGTTATATTATTATTGACACTACTGTTAGCTTAGTACTATGTTTAGTAAATGTTGTTTCAGAAAAAAATTATTTTTCATTAAAAAATAAAAATTTAGATTGAAAAAAGCTAAAATTTATTTTAATGTATAATCTCATTTATGCAAAATTAGGTTCTTTCATATTGTTTAACTTAAGCTGATTCGACAATTTGTTTATAGTTTGTAAATAGAACGCGATTTAAAAGAGTGGCGAAAATTTACATATGGCGTCACGAGTGTTTTCGTCGTTCACGTCAAAGAGCTATATATATATTATTTCCTCGGGCATACATATAAAAATTATGATATAAAAAAATATGAAGAAACCCAATTATATGTGAATTCATCAAAACATTTAATAACATTTAAATAGTTTTATGATATTCTAAATAATATTTAATATCATTCTGAGTAAAAATAAATCTTTTTCAAAACATATGATTTAACATATCCATCTATAAAATCACAATTTGTTATCAAAAAATAAGCACAGTACAACTAATATCCTTAGTAGAAGCCTATGCCCATCTCTGTAGCTGAGTAGATGTTAAATGAAGAATAAAAAGTAAACGAGTATAAAATAACATAAGAGAGAAACCGAAATAGTACAAGTAATGAGTATTAATTACATTGTCGTTATCACCAGAGGCCTTCGGCTTTTTGCCTGGAGGCGAGCTCGTGCTAGGGGCTTTCTGAAACACGTATATGTGCATATTTTCCCATGTGAATCTCCACATTTCTCCGACACCTAAAGTTTCCAACACCTCTTTTGTTTTTTAATTTTACAATCAGATAAAACACAAAAGAAAGTCACAGAGGTGCGTGATTTTTCGAGACCCTTTCCGATCACGAGGCTCTTTAAACGTAAATTTGCTCAAGCTCTTAATGCTATAATGTGAAAGTAGCCACTGAGCAAGAAAAATAATAAATAGCGTGATCCAGATTCAGTGCAAACGTCCGTGTCAGTCCATTAGCGAATAATTCATTCGCAATTCTCAAAAGCCGGTATTTTTCGATTTGAGAACATAGTAAAGTCAATAAAGGATAAACAAGATACTTTTCTTTCAATATATATTTAGAGCAAAAAATATAAATTTGAGTAGGCATGAATTAAATAGTTATAACACATTTTGTAACAGGTTATTTGGATTTTCAGTTTTTCTTTTATAAATTAATGGAGAATAATTTCACTTACAGTTTAGATATATGTAGTCAAATTTTTATAAGTGAGACTTAAATAAAGATTTATCAGAATATTTTGATTAAAATTTATTATGTAAGTACGATTTAAAAATCTTAATTTGTTTTGATCTAGATGTTTCTGCAGACGCAGTTGTAGATAGTTAAGATTAGGGCTGTGTATTTTGCAAATCAAATCGTACCGGATCGGAAATCTTAAAATACAATTTATCAATAAACCGAAAAAGTAGAATCGGCATATTTTTGCTCGATTCCAAAGTAATTCGGCGAATTTCTTGCTCCGTACACAAATAAATAAGCTAAATTTTTGTCTTGATTCATTTTCGCATCGGCGAGATTTTCGCACGGTTCACATTTAAATCGGCAAACTTTTTCTTCAATTTCCATTTAAATTAAATCTATTGCTTCGTAATGTATCAATAATTAAATCAACTGGTTAATCCAGATTTTTAATAGGATTCCATGTTTATTTACGAATTCAAAGAATTTTAGTCAACACAAATCTGATCTAGATAATATAATTTAGTATTATATAATAATACTAAACTTGTAAAAACAGTTATTAAATATTTTTTTAAACAAATGATATCATTAATTAAGAAATAATTAAACCTTTTGACGACTTACATGGAGATGATCAAGGATACATGCCCTGGGTTTTCTTGAAGATTTAAAGGGATATAAACTCTATGTACACAAATACGCGTTATTATATGATAAAATTTAACACTTCTCTAATAAATATTGTGAGCATAGTTTTGAAACTTAAAGTGATATTTAATAGATTTTTTAAAAGATTTTCTAAGTGTAAGTTAAACTATATAAGTATAATACAATTCAATTTAAGAGGTCAAACATGTAAAAATCTTTTTGTAACACAAGTACGATTTTAGCGTTTTTCTGTACCTATTAAGCGGGTGAAAAAGTAAATAAGCGGGCGCAAAAGTAAATAAGCGGGCGCAAAAATAAATAAGCGGGCGCAAAAGTAAATAAGTGGGCACAAAAGTAATAAGCGGGCGCAATAATAACTTTTGCGCTCGTTAAAATTTTTCGGAAAATTGCTATTATATATATTTAAGTTGCATTGTGACAAAAATTGACCATGTATGATAACGTGTAGTATTTTTATTTTCATAATAAATTCTAAGATAAAAAAAAATACCTGCACACTCTTTTTTCTATCTTGTTACAAAGTAAAAATAATAAAGAAATTTTTAAACAACTCTATTCAGTGTGTGGTTGCCGCATCAGAAAATAGTTGCTTTAGCCCCGCTTAATATGCCAGAAAAACGCTTTTTGACCTCGTGTGGTTGCAGTACTCGTCTTCGACTTGCAATCGCACTCGCATTCGGCTCGTGCTAGCTCGCCTTCTACTCGTACTGCAATCTCCACACTCGGTCTAAAAAAGCCCACTTTGCGCCATATGTACACAATATACTATTAGAGAACTTAAGTTACGCTAAATTAGCATATGTTTTTCATTAAGCGTAACTTTATACCACAACAAGAATTTTATGCATTTGAAATTTCAAATCGTATTATACGTAATTTCATTATAATTTTAAAGATTATGGTTTCGATATATATTTCCGAAGTTGTGACTATTTAAGAAGTTGTCAATATTAATTGCAGTAGCGCACATTTTTTGTACTAGGACCTATGTCTTGCAATCTAAGGGTCATACAATCAAACTACGGGTCCCGGGTTTCATTTTTAGGTTCCAAGGAAGGACCTATAAGTTTCTTAAGTTCGTTACTTATATTAAAAATCCAGAACCAGCATCCTTAATCAAGCTAACCATATCCTTCATAGATCAGACAACTCGAACTTGTTTTAATAACATTTCAATAATAATAGGAACACTAAAAGTTGAAAACTGAAATAATACAAAATTAAAGAACAAAACCCAATTCATTTCAGTTATCAAATTCCAGTTGCTTATTATCATCAAAACAGTTCTCTTTGTTTAAGTCTCCTCTAAGAAAACACCAGGTGCACAGTCACATAATGTGCCGGGATTTTTAACCCTTTGAGGGGACAAGCCGTAGTATTAAAGTCTGAAGAAACATTTATAAATACATATGTTAATAACTTATTTTTTTAAGTAAGTAAGCATTATGAATTTTTTGTATCTAAAATCAATTTTTGTCAGATTAACTTGAAACTTTCAAAATACCTGCGTATCTCAGTGTAAGAGCAGCAGAATTGAAAAAAGAATCAATAGATTTCATTTAGAGTTATGATTTATTATAACAAGTATTGGTAATTATTTAAAAAATTGAAATAGTGCATACGAAATGAAAGCTTTTGAATTTTGTTCAATTCTGCTGTACTCATTTTGAAAAGAAACGTATATTATAATGAAGTACCAATTCTGAAATTTTTAGCTTAAGATCTATTTAAGAAATACAAAAAATTAATATTCACATGTGGGCATATGCAAGAATAGATTTCATTAACCTAGATTGTACCATTTTTAAATATAAGAAACTCTATAATGCTTACTTAAATAAAAAAAAACTTATCAACAGATATATTTTTACAGTATATTTTCAGGCTTTAACACTAACGACTGGCTCGACGACCCGTCATCCATTCAAAAATGAAAAAGAAAAAAGAAAGAAAAAAATTAAGGAAGAAAAAAACAACAAAAATTCTCGACTTATCAATATAACCAAGTCAAAAAGCCAAAACCCCTCGCAAATACCTCGACGAACGAGGCGCGCTTGGTGCTGGTGGGCGCCGGTATGTGCGACTCGCCGCCGTCCTTGCGCTCGTGGCCGGCGGCCGCAGCGGCCGCTGTCCCGCCGACGCCGCTGAGATTCTCCGTGCTCGGGGCCGCGAGCTGCGTCCTGCTGCCCGTCAGTGACATCCTCGAGCTGGGAAGCACACGAAAGTCGAGGATGCTTTTTTTAAAAAGGCGGTAGCTCAGGGCTGGAGTTCGTGACGCTTTTTGTCAAGTAGAAGAGACTATGGTGATGCTGCTTTTCTTTTTATATGTGTTTGTTACGCGGAAAGAGGAAATTTAGTTGTGTATATGCGAGTAATTTACAGCCAATAGGTGTGTGTAATACGGTTTTCTATTTTATAGATATACAAGGGGGAGATTTGTGCAGTATTGGACAGATAAGGTTGATTGAGTGTGGAGAGTTTATTTTAGGATGGTATTTTTAGTTTGTAATATTGATTTCAGTTAGCTGCAAAAAAATATACATGTAACATACATTGTTTATTGAAAATGAATAACACACAATTGTACGTTACGTTGATAAAGAAAATATGCTTAAATGGTTTTCAGACTAACGTTTGTTGATTTTCTACATACAAAAATGTAAAAGTAGAAACTAACAAACAAATCTGGTTGGTTATATTAGAAGTTTTCTACTTGTACAAATCAATTTACAACATATTACGAATCCATTGTTAACGGTATGCCAATATATGGTTCAGTGTAAAAAATTGCCTGTAAAAATACTTACTCTACGAGTAACGTAGTAAATATAATATACTATTCCGAGGATAGTGCAACTAAATTTACTTATCAGAATAACATATTTTCACACTCAGAGTAGGTAGGTCTCATAATTTCATACTTTCAAAATAGTAATTTTACAGATGACATTTCAATGATTATTTTTTAATTTTCAACTTTGTCAAAATATCTCTCGGTAATGTACCTACTGGTTTTCTATTGAGATACCAACATTCAAGAGAGATACTTTTTAAATCGAAAATTAAATTAAAAAATTAGGACTCTGTGATTGTTGATAAAAAAGTGGGTTTCACATCAGCTTAAGTTGTTTTTAATATGGTATACAATAATCTCTATGAAACTACCCTTTTTAAAAGTTTCTAAACTATATATACCACAAGACCAATACCACCCGGATGGGGAAGTATTATGCACTCAAGCTGCTATACTGTCCAATACTAGCTGCTGTCTGATCAAAGGCAAATCTCCCCTCTGTGTTAAAATATGACTGGTCCAAAACAATTACAGTTGTTATTCTAACATTTATGAGATTTGATGATATATTTCTGTGGATTTCCAAAAAAACGACGTAAATCCATTTCGTTTTTTAGAAAATCGAGTTTTAAGCAATTTTGGATCCCTTAAGTAGTATTTTTTTTAGATCAAAATGCAAAATATCCGGAAAGTGTTAAAATAAATGCCCATATCCAGTATTTATAAACTTTTTCACCACACTGCGCGTAAAGTGCTGACTGTACGCCCTCTCAGCAGGCCGTACAGTACCGCATGGACTGCCTAGGGAATAAAGTGACTTGCGCATGCGCGATGCGCCTTTTTCCGCTCTCGACTGCGTCTCGAGCGGTAAAACAGCGCGTCGCGCGTACACAAGTCACTTTACTTCTAGGCAGAGCATGGGGTACTGTACGGCCTGCTGAGATGCGTACAGTCATTTCTTTACGGGGGTGTGGTGAAAAGTAGTATACGCACCTATGGAGTACAGTAGGCAAGCATGCACTGTGTGAAATGCCGACCTCGCTTCGCTCGGTCGGCAACGTCACACAGTGCGTACATTGCCCACTTTACTCCCTCGATGCATAATGTACTATTAACATTAGTTTAAATGGAAAATAAAAACTTTGAAACTTAATATGGCAAAAACATAAAAATGGACTTAAGTTGTTTTACCATGAATCTAAATATCATAAATTATTGAAAACATAAAAACTGGACTTAAGTTGTTTTACCATGAATCTAAATATCATAAATTATTGAAAACATAAAAAGTGGACTTAAGTTGTTTTACCATGAATCTAAATATCATAAATTATTGAAAACATAAAAAGTGGACTTAAATCGTTTTACCATGAATCTAAATATCATAAAATATTGAAAACATGTAAACATGTAACTGTAAACATGTAACTGTAAACATGTAACTGTAAACATGTAACTGTAAACATGTAACTGTAAACATGTAACTGTAAACATGTAACTGTAAACATGTAACTGTAAACATGTAACTGTAAACATGTAACTGTAAACATGTAACTGTAAACATGTAACTGTAAACATGTAACTGTAAACATGTAACTGTAAACATGTAACTGTAAACATGTAACTGTAAACATGTAACTGTAAACATGTAACTGTAAACATGTAACTGTAAACATGTAACTGTAAACATGTAACTGTAAACATGTAACTGTAAACATGTGACTATCATAACATGTTTGATGAGGTCGGAAAAACATGTCGACGATACGTTGCAAAATCATAATTTATTCAAAGTGGACGTGGTGTTATTTGTTTTATTCGCGGCTTAAGTATAATAGCCACTTTATTGACCTGCAAAACGGGACTAAAGTAGTTTTTTTATACTCTCATATATTTTTTAGCACACCCTGCTATAGCTTTACGTTATAACGTACGTACTTTTTGGTAGATATGTTAAAAAATCGTATATTGCACGCGTGAATAAAGTATGCCAGCAACTGCTAGCATGTATGACGAACCACACGCAGGCATTTACTGGCTTACTTTATTCCCTAGGTGCATAATATACTATTACTCCCGCTTTTGAGGGAATAATAGTATATTGTGTAACTAGAAGGGCGGGGGATGGACCATTTCTAGAAAGGGTGAGATGAGTTTAGCACTTGTCTGAGTCGAGGGCACCGAGGGCGCCCGAGACGGAGACAAGTGCAAAAATTATCACCCGAAATAGAATTTGTCACCCCTTGTTATACACCGTACTTATTTTGACAAGTGAATGTAAGGCCCATTTTATGCATATAAGGTGAATGAGGAGTTGCACATTTTAAGTCGTGCGCCATTCACTTACTCAAAATACTAGAACTTCTCAAAATTTGAACAATTTCCAATACTTAAAAATTTCTAAATTTTCCAAAATTCTCGATATTTTTCAATATTTTCCAAAATTTTCAAAAATTTTGACAATTTTAACTATTTTGAAAAATTTTTGAACCTGTGGAGCAATGAATCCATTACTCACCTACAAATAGTGGAGTAATTGATATTACTGCCCTAGGGCAGTAATGGATTCATTGCTCCACAGTTTTGTCAAATACGCTCGAAATGGGCATCTTGCCATTCGCTTTAGATGCATGAAAAAAGGCCTATTACATGCACGTCTTAAGAAAAGTACTTTATTCCCGCAAATGCGGGAGTAATGTAATATTAAAAATTCAAAAAAAAATTTAAATTTTGAAAGTTTTAAAAATTTGCAAAATTTTTAATTTTTGAAATTTTAGTTTGTATTAACAATGGATGAGTGGGTCCCACTTTTCAAGTCAACAAAGTCACTCGCTTTGCTCGGGCAGTATATCCACCCGCGGGTATAATCTACGACTTTAGTCCCTTGTTGCATAATGTACTATTAATAAATAGAAACATCAGTCATATTTTAAAAGAGTCAATAAGTTAGAACTATTTATTTATTTTCTTAAATTCTCTTATGTCTGGATTTAAAAGGCATATTCAATAATAAAGCTAAATTAATTATAATAGGAAGCATTTGTAAATAGGTACTTTACAATTTAATAATTTATATAGAATAAAATATCTATTAAAATAGAAAAATGTAAATTCTTTTGAATTAAAAACATCTATGCTATCAATACAATAAAGTACTACCTAAGTAACAATGACAAGATTTTGAGATAATTAAAGAAAATTAGACAGTAATTATACCTTGAATTATGTTAGAATTATTATATATTTTAAAGAACATGCATTTTAAAAGTATTCATAATTTAAGATTCATCATTTACTCACATCCAAAGAAATCATAACTTATAGGCAGATTTCTATAAATGGTATAAACGGTTTAATAATAGTTTATTAATATATTAATTTGTTAATTACTCAAATAAGACTGTATATTTTTAATAAGATTTTGAAATGCATGCACGTAGATAATACTTCACTAAAGCCTCGAAGCATATATGTATGTATTATGTTTTTTCACAACACAAAATGGATACAATATATTTTTTAATTATATTTTAATAGCATTTGAATAAAATTTTCAATAAATAAACACAATAGGAAATAGGTACATTCACAATATTAAATTTAAAAATATAAAATATAGAAAATAATTTATTATAAAATGCTTAAAATATACTTTTCCACTTTGACAGTCTTTTTAGAAAAACAATACATTACATTTTTTGAATTATACTTAGAGAAGCTTCATGAACAGCAATTGAATAAAAATCTCGGTATTTAGTAGTATCAAAGAATCTTGTAATCATAAATTAAAAAATTTTGATTTATTTTTTTTATAGATCACCATAATCATCTTCTATATACTGTCTTACATTTTTTTTACAAACTTCCAAAACATATTCAGCAACAAAAACGTACAAATCATAATTCTGCGTGTAACGTGCATTTTCTCGAAGATTTACAATATATATGTATATGTGTGTATATATATATATATATATATATATATATATATATATATATATATATATATATATATATATATATATATATATATATATATATATATATATATGTCAAATATCACAGCTTATTAAATAACGTGCTATAGTGGAAAGTCTTCTCTTGATAGACTTGGTTTCTGCTATATATTAAAAACGTCACTGCATTGTAAACAAAACAAACCTGTTCATTCAGCAGGTTTTGAATTGTAAATAAAAGAGATGTAGTTGTAAATGATGAGTTCCATAACACAACAGAGAAAACTTTTTGATAGCTATTCAATGTATATTCAAAAACTTTCAAAGTAATTCTTGTAAAAAAACCAATTCGTTGATTACAGTATAATTTCACAAAAACACAAGCACAAATAAAGCCGTACAAATTGCATTATTAAAAAGCAAATTTTTATAGTGAACAGTGAGCACGTCTAATTTTTCGTTTTAATTCACTGAGCTTCTTACCCTGAAAGTTTTTCTGTTTGTTGTATAACTTTCGCCGGCGACGTTTTTCTTCGCACTCTTTATAAAGCAGCGTAGACATCAGAATTTTGTTAATTTTGGATTTGTTTAGATACAGCCAATTAGTCAATAAAACACTTGTTACTTCATAGAGCTTTAAGAGAATTTTATAATTAATCAAAAAACTTACGCAGTTGGCTGATTCCTTTGACGCACTGCAGCACTGAGATGAAATGGATAAATGAGCCTATTTATTTTTGTAAAACTAATCTTACAAAAAAATCATTCTTATTTTTTTGAAAAAACATAATGCATTTTTTTGAAAAAACATAATGCACGACTTTGATTATCCAACAACAATTCCTTATTTGTATCATTTAAACATTTTATTAGCCAAATTACATATATGTAGTAAAAAAACTATGATGTTTTTTTCTAAAACTTTTTATCCAGAAAAATGTAAAGCACAGAAAAACATTTTGTATATAATATACTGAAGTTTGATTATAAATATACAGAATATCAAAAATTAAGTACTTTATTATTTTATTACTAAAACAATATAAAATATTAATAATGATGTATTTTGCACCTACCCAATCCAATTATTGATTTTAGGAAAATCTAGCAAAGGGTTTCTAATTCTATCTATGGATGTAAAAATTGAACAGAAGGATATAAAAATCATTCATTTTTGTAATCGTTATCTTAAAAAACATTCGTATAAGATTTTATCATTATTAAAAACAGTTCAATGAATGTCTATACCTTGTAAGTCGACTTCGTGCTCTAGACGCTCCAGCTTCATCTGGCGTTGTTGGACCACTTGCGACTGCAGAAGATGGACTTACAGGCTCTGTTCGATGGCCCGATTCATCTATTAAAATCAATTGAGTCTGCCGCACAAACATCCCATGATTCTCTGTGCACTAAATAATAAACAATACATATCATGTTAAGTTTACTCTTTTTAACTGCTATTGATACAATATTTTAAACAAATATGCTATTATAATGAATATACGATTTATACAACTACCTCTTTATAATTTATTATAAGTTAATTCTTTGTAAAATATGAAAATTAATTTCAAGAATCTTATAGTAATTAGTATTGCTAATCAGCTTATGGCTGGTGTAAATATTTTTATACAAAGAAAACATTAAATATTTATTTTTTTGAATTCATTTGCTAAATGTTGTATATATGTTCTATTATAATTAGCTTTTAACTCTGTCATTTGTCAAAAATTTTAAACTTGTAATTCATTGATTTGTATCGTAAACATTCTTTTTAGTATACCAGCTACTCTATGTACTATTACTATAAGATGAGAAGGGCTTACTGTCCGTAAAAATGTTAAGTAAACAAACATATTTTTAATTCTCTTTGTAAACTAAGTAAGAGTATCGCAAAATATTCTTGTTATTCCATATAAGTTCTTTTATCAGAAATTGAAATATTTAAGTGTCACATATATATACAAACTAAAATCTACAGCTGCAAGATAGTTTCTGCTTACAAACTTTTTACACTAACAAAAATTGTTTCTTTCTTTATACTACATTAGAATGTTAGAAAGTTAATATTTAAAGGTATACGGGTATTAATTAGATCTACAACAGTTATTATCATAATCAAAGTCTGCAAAAAGTTACGGTAATGACATTTCAGCTATATATATTTAGTGCCCATATAGTTGTAAATAAAGTTTTAATGCAAGATATTTTGGTAAACGTTAAGGAAAAATCTATTGTTAATAGCTTAAGAAGTTTGTAAATAGCAGCTACCTGTTTTCAGCTTTTTAAATGTCACGAACATGTAATATGTAAACTTCCACTTTTAGGTAAATGATACTTATGTGATTCAATTTACTAAAGATTTTGTAAAGATTTTACAGCCTAAAAATTGAATTAATAAAGAAATCAAAGAGTCATTCAAGTTCCATTATAAAAACCATTGTAACCGATACATTACATCAATACCTTACAGACCATTGACCCACATTGTTCGAAAGAAGACAAAACAAAAACTATGCACACAATACATAGCAATGCAGAACAATAAAAAATAAACGCAGTAACAATCTATCACAACAAACAATCCCGCGATGAAACACATTGCAATTCCCTCAACAAAAAAAAAGGAAAGATCACCTTAAAGTAAAACTGCCCCTTGATGGTGCCATTGTTCCTGCCCTTGGGCTCGTCGAGTATCACACCGATCCACTTGCCCGCGGCGAACAACGGATGCCCGATGTAGGCGATCACGCCCTGGCAGTCCTTGCCCGCAATTTCCACCCGCTGACCGAGCTTCAGCGACATTTTTCGGGGTGGCAGGGCTCTCTCTCCGGGCTTCTTTTCTCCACTGTTATGACCCAACTGCTGCTACTGCTGCCGTTTGGGCCTCTCAGCTGTGACAGTCAGCATTCAGCAGCCATCCGTCAGAGTTCTTTCTCTTTTTGCGGCGAGATCTTCCAAGCTGCTGCCTCTGCAGTCGGTAATCAAGGAGTCACGTCGAATTTTGAAATTTGAGGTTATAAATATAATGTGAGTGTGAGATTGTTGAAGTAAAACAAGTATAAATGATAGAGTTGATGACTTCTACTTAGGGATGTGTCGGGTTCGGTGTCTAACTATCTAAGTGTATATATAGGTAGTGCAAATAGAAACATTTGGCAAGTGTCGATTTTTGCACCAGAAGAAGTATGTAGCGATATCTGGCGGAGAATCGCCCTAACTTATCAGAAAAACTTGGACTGACTCTCTTATGGTAAATACTTTATTTAAATATATATATTGCTCACAAAAATTTTACACATGTAATATCTCATCTATAATGTTAAATGATTAGATATAATAATTGCATAATGTTGTTGTCAACCATAAAACACTAGGTATATTTAAAAAATCCAATAGTACATTTCGACACGGGTGCGGAAGGTGATTATTTAGGGTGACTCTCCAATAGGTGTCATCGTGCAGTTGGCCGTGTCGCTGTGTCGTGCACATGTGTCGCTGTGTGCATGCGTTGTGTGCACGGAATAGAAGAGAGGGGGACGCTGACAACTGCAAAATTCACTTTTCGTTGCTCCGAAACGAAGAGTAACATAACCATAATATGTCTGGCTCATACGTCAACCGCATATAAGTTGGCAGCGTCCCCTCTCGCACGACACAGCGACACGGCCAACTGTACGATGATACCTATTGGAGAGTCACCCTTAGCTCACGTGACGTTTTTCGCACGAGTGAAGCGAGTGAGAAAAGTCACATTAGATGAAAATCTTCTTACGCACCAGTTTCGAACCATATTTTATACCACGAGAGCCGAATAATCATATTGAAGTTATGATTCTGAGGTTAGAGTGGTATAAATAAAATTAAATCTGTGCTTAGATATTCGAGTTATGCTTGCCAGTGAAGGGGCTCTGTATCAATTGATTCACCGGTTTCACGTAGGTAGACACTATTTATAGTACACATATGCATATAAGTAGACAAATGTTAAAGCAAACAAAAAATTGTATTTTAAGCGATTAGATAGGTATATATTATCTATTATATATGTATAATTGAATTTTTGCAAATGTATGTATATGGTATTATATTTAATGATAACCGAAAATTAAAGTCAGCCATATCAGGAATGTAATACTTTTTAAGTGGTTTATTCACCTGCAGATGGGGCCCCCTTACAATATCGGAAAGTTATTTATTCGGAAAGCCAAAATATCGGAATATTTAAAAGATCGGAAAGTTAAAAAATAAGATTTAGAAAAATTCGGAATATTAAATGGCGTAGCACGCCGTACTGAAAGTATGCATTCTGTAGGGAATCTAACATTAAAATAGCATATTCTTATTGGCGCCATAAGGCCCATGTAAAAATAAATGAAGTGTCTAGATTTGTAATCAGTTTACATTCGTTAGATATGAGAAAACATAGTTTCCTTTGAATTATTTTTCCACTTTTCGATATGTTCGACTTTGATTTTCCGAATTTTTAACTCTCAGTAAAAATATTTTCCGAATTTTTCTAAATCCTATTTTTCAACTTTCCGATTTTTTAAATATCCGAATTTTAAATATTCCGATATTTTGGCTTTCCGAATAAATAACATTCCGATATTTTAAGGGGGCCCACCAGATAGAAAAGTTTTAGCTTGTAGCAGAAAAATAAAATAATATAAACAAGAATTTATAAAAAGAAAGCTTTAAGAATATAAAAATCTATGCCAAAATGGGGTAAGTCATGATTTTTCATAATAATCGATGTTATGTTTAAATAAATATTTTACTTTAAATTTTAATAATCTTCATAAATTTTGCAGAAATATTTTACCAAACTTATGTACAGATAAGGAAAAGTCTCATTTTGATCAAACTGATTCTAACAACATTTGTATTGAAAATAATGAAGAAGCTTATAATAATGAACTGTATGCTGATAACGTATATTCAGAAAATGAAACTCAAATACAATCTGATGTTTTATGCATTAAAGAAGAAAAGGTTGGCGATAAATATTTTTTAGAGAAATTAATAACAAGGAGAGAAATGAAATATTATTTTCAAAAGGTTTATTACTGCTCATATTGTCAAATTGCTTTGATAAATCAACAGTCAGTCAAATGCCATTATATGTTACATGTGCATCAAAAGTATAGTTTTGATGACATTATACAATTCAATTTTAATAAAGGCAAAGTGGTCATAAAGTGTACATTATGCAAAAAAAATATGAATTCTGATGAGGAATTAGCTACACATTCGATGTCCCCAGCACATAGAAAGATAGTACAGCATTTTTCATATATATTTTGTAGCGATTTAGATTTATTAAACAACTATGCAGTCAAGTTCTTGGACTATGGGATTTTAAAAACTTCTAAGTTTCATCCTAAAGATTTTTCAACTCGAACTTTTTGCAGACTGTGCAAAACAATTATTCAAGATGCAGATATAGATGTTCATATTCATGAAAAAGAGCATTGTAAAGAATTGAGAAGGCATGAAGAATCAATGTTACAGGGTCGTATGGCTAAAAATAAGAAGCCAGTCAAATTACTAAATACACAACAAACTCTTCAATCTTGTTCAAAATTTTATATATGTTTTGTATGTGATAATAAATCATTTGATAATTTATTACAATTATCTGCACATTTGCATGAAGAAACTCACAAATATAAAATTAGAGTTCTTCATATTATTCTCAATGCAGAAGAAAGGAATATTGCAAAGAAAGTATGTTATTGTAATATGTGCCTAGTGAATATAAATACATTTAGCGTCATTGAACATTTACCACTTCGTGGCGTACCTGTAAGATTAATTGCTTCCAATAAACTAACTCACTTAATAAAAAAAAAAAAATCAAACATACCAGAGGGTAGTGAAGATATAATATTAACTGAAAGTGCCTTAAATGATTTTCAAATTCTGAACAAAAATTGTATAGTTTTTAGTCGGAAAAAAAAATATATATGTAATATTTGCCACTTCAAAATGATTAGTCTCAAAGATGTAAGTATGCATATAGCAAGGAAATCTCATCAAAATGAGTTAATAATTGCTAACTCAAAAACCTTAGAGAAACCAAGTAATTCAGCAAATCTAAATGATGTACAATTACAACATGATTCTACATTAGTTGAAGAAGATATATCAAAAAATGTGACTTTTGAAAATTCAGATTATCTCAAATTATGCAAATCTAATTTACCAATAAGCAATGATATACTAGATGAATTAGTTGATTTTAAATTAGTTGAAAAGAATATGAAAAGATTATATACCTCAAAAAAAAGTCAACTACCTAATATGAATAATAATCACAACTCTAAGTACAGTTTAAACAATAAAGATCATTCACTATTTAATGATTTTATTGAACTATGCATTATACCAGGAAAAATAATATTTACCATATTAATGCTGAAGAAATCCGTTTACTACAACTTGGCGTGAGCTTCATTGTACCATTTCAATCAGAGAAACGGATTTGCATTCCATGTCAATGTACATTTTCCAATTATTTTTTGTATGATCACCTACAGTGTAAGGATCACAATGACAACTTACATAAAATGGTGTATATGCAAACACAAGACATTTTATGTAATATCAATTTTATTAAATTTTATATGGTAATAAAATCTAATGGTTGCAATTATTGTTGTGCATGTGGATTAGATATAATTGAATCTGATGTTGCAATCCATGTTAATTCAGAAAATCACATCCTGAGAAGTAAGTTTTGTGAAACTAATTCAGAATTGTTGATCAAAGAAATCATTGCTATTTCGCAAAATTTATGGTACTATGCAGAAGTATTTTTATGTGATATATGTAAGAAAAGGTTTGAATTTGAACTAGATTTTATAGTACATTTGAAGTCACATCAGCATAGAAACAAATGCAATAAAGTTACTGGTACCATACTAAAATTTGGTGTATGTCCGACATGCATTACATGTTGGTATGGTGACTCTGATGCTTACAGTAAACACTGTCTTAATGATTTTCATAAGCGATTATTAACTAGCACTGAATTCATGGTTCCTAATATGCCTGAAATAGCAGTAGAAGCATTAAATAAACCAGATAAAATTAAAACTTACATTATAAATGAATCGAATAAAACAATAAATCAAGAACAAGATAAAGAACTTAAATTGCTACAAGAAATTGAAATAAGCGTAAAATCTGTGTATCCAAAAGCTAAAGCTTACATTTTTGGATCAAGGCTATCACATCTTGGGCTTCTTGATAGTGATGTAGATATTTTCTTGGATTGTGAAAATGTATATTATAATACTGCATCAAAGAAGCAAAGTGAAAAATATTTGAAATCAGTAATGAATCTTTTTGAAAATCAACAAGAAAATTGGATAATTGTAGAGATTTTGATACGCTCAAGAGTACCTATAATAAAATTAAGACATATACATACTAATCTTAACTGTGATATTTCTTTTTCAAATGGACTTAGTGTGGAAAAGTCTAAACTTATTAAGTGAGTTCATTTTACTTTTATAATGTATTACTTTCATATATGTATAAATAGATATTTTGTGTCTATTTACTATTACAGATACTTCAACATTGCTTTTCCTATTTGTCGACAAATGATTTTATATCTTAAGAAGTGGTTAAGTTTATGTCGACTATCAGGATCAGATGGTATAACCACTTATGCTATTTCATGGTTTGTCATTTTTTATCTACAAATTAAAGGAATCCTACCGAGTGTACATCGACTTTTAGAAATTAATAATGAGTCTACAATTGTTGATGGTAATTAATTTAATAGCTTTGAAATATAAAATTTACTTAATCATGTATCAAAATTGAAATTTATTAATTTACATTTATGTTATCAAGGTTGGGAGTGTGTTCCAGATGCCATTTCAGTTGCCATTCCAGTTGCAGATACAGATTTTAAGTTTGAAGATTTATTAATAGGGTTTTTTTTATATTATGGAGTATTTGATCACTGCTCCAATGTGATTTGTCCATTTTTAGGAAAAATAATAACAAAGTATAATTTTGCAAACACCAATACATTACCGGAAGAAATGAATATTTATAAACATCGAGTTACAAAAGATGAAGTTGAAATTTTTCGTTTCGACTCTCCTATGTGCATTCAAGATCCTGTAGATCATTCTCAAAACATTACAAAAGCAGTTTCAAAATTACAATTAAGAAGCTTTCAAAAATACTGTACTGAGAGTGCAAGAAGTATACCATATGTCCAAAGTAAGAATTGTTAATAAGTGATAATACATTCATTGTCTTGACAGTTGACATACAAAACTTATTCAATTATTATCTATAGTATTGAATAACTCAATTCTTTATTTTTTAACAAAGTTATTACAAATAACTTATGTTTACCTAAGTGCTTTTTAAAGAAAAAAGTCTAAATATCATGAAAAAATTATAGCTAAAATTTTATAAAAAATAACAATAAGTAAATAGTAAATTAGTAAAACATGCGTGAAATTATTATTTGTTGCTGATAGAAGTTTACTCCCGGCATAACTGTGGCCACTTTATGGACTTGAAAAGTAAGACCTACGCACAGATGCAGATATTATGTACAAAATATCATATATTTCAAACAAATGAAAGTATTTTTTGTATAAAAAATCATTATAATTTTTTCTTTTATGTTCAAGTGTGATCTTTTTATAAATTAGAAAACTAGAATTTATCGAAAATTTATATTAATTTTGAAAAAATAAATATATATACTTTTATTTAAGTAGTTAAAAAAAAATATTTTTTTCCCCCAAATGCAGGAAAAAAGTATCGCATTTGTCCTTCAAATGCGGGAAAACAGTAGAATTTTACGTATCATATATAACTTTATTTCCGACTTACGTGTGGCCAATTTATTGATTTGAAGAGTGGGGCCCTCGGAAAGAGGAAGAAATAGCTCAAAATTGAAAAAAAAAAGAGAGAAAGCATTTGCCGGAAATAAAAAAAAATGCATTTGCGGGAAAAATTATTTTTACTTTTTTCCCGCAATTACGAGGGAAAATAGATTTGCAGGAAAAGAATGGATTTGCGGGTAAAAAGTAAATTTGCGGAAATCATATGCTACTTTGTCCCGCTTTTCGGGTCAATAAAGTGGCCATTGCGGTTGAGTCGGGAATAAAATATTTATTTTCCAGTAAATTAATGTAAGTAACTTTTTGTAGTATATACATTAAGAGTCATCAAATATATGTTATCAAATACATTTTACATAATCATATTTATGTAAAATTTTGTAATTTTATATTATATTAAGATTGTTGTAAGTTTTTGTTTGTATTTAACAGGTTTAGTGCTAACAATGTATAAGCATTTGTTTGCTTCCCATCCTGATAGCCAATTCATACAATTTTAAAAATAATATTAAATGAAAGATTTTTATGTGGTATTTAGCATATTATGTTAACATTGTTATAATAAAATTTATCATTTATGGATTCTTTGGATCATATATAACAAAAAATTAATCAGCAGGGATGGTTTTAATAACTAGAGGTTTTGTATTCAAATTTCTATTTAAAAAAATTCATGGTACATATATGAGTCGTTCGTTCAAAGAACGACCTAAGTCGGCTCAGGTCGTTTTTCCAGATTTGGTTTCAATGCGTATATATTGATCCTAAAAGTATATCTGTAAAGTATTTAAAGGTTTTGAACAGTTTTGACTTTTCCATGAACCTTTTAAATTGCGCTCCTGCTGTATTTTCATGTCTATGCAGCGCGAGGCGCCGCAAGTCCTCGCGCTACATCTGATACGCATCCAAGTACGTGTTGTTGTTACTCTCTCGCGCATATTAAAAGTTTAGAAGGTGAAATTTAAAGGTTCCTGAACAAAACGATACTACTTTTGCTATTCAAAAGTATGCTAAATTGGCATTCAAAACCAACAAAATCTATATTTGATTACAAGTAATGCAATGGCAGCGGTGTACATTATAATTTCAAAACTAACGCTACTATTTCGAAAAAATACCAGTTGGTCTACAAAAACTATTTATAGTTAGTATTACTGTGGCTCAGAAAAGAATCTTTTATTCTTAATGCTTTTTCTTCAATCTACCAATCGGCTATTTCACAACTATACGATTGCCTGCAAAAAGTCTGCAAAAATGTAGCAAAAAGTGACTAAAGCTTCGAATGAGAAATCCGACAAAGAAAGCAAATAACTTGAGTTATTTAATTTACAATCACATTTTACTTTATATTTTACATGTTATTATTTCTCTTTTTTTATTATAAACTGTTCAATGAACTATTTTTGAAGCTAATATATTTTTTATATTTTCAAATTAATATTAGCCGTTGATACCTCGAACATCTAAAATTAATTATAAACTAATATAACTCTTGAAATATGATATATTACCATTATAACAATGTAAAAATTACCTTTTATCTTCTATTTTATCCTAGAATTACTAAAAATGTTTCAACTATTATTATTACTACCTTTTTCTTCGTATTTTAAGGATTATAAAACATTTTTTACTAGTTCGCCGGAAAAACGACTTAAGTCATTCGGTATAAATAATATATTTAAAAACTGTTTAAACATTCATACTTCACATTTTATTATCTAAAATTATTACTGAATATTATATCTTTAATATGAATGCAAACGTTTTCAAACAGTAACACTTTATAGTTTACAATAGAACGCTGAATCTTTAAATCACTTTTTCTAAAAACAGACAAATTCGACTTAGATCGTTCTTTGAGCGAACGGCTCATATGTACCATGTAGGATCTCAGATGAACATTTCATATTACATTATGTGTACCATGTAGCACTGAACCTGTTAAACTGATTGGTCTATTATATATTCAATAAATTAAGAAATATTTTTTTTTACAAAATTTCAATGCTATATTTCTGGATATAATGTTATTATTAATTTATTAACTTCGAATTTCTTATTTTGCATAAACTTTTGCAGTCTAGTTATAATATAAAAAAATGGTTTGAATTTCAGTACATTCGCCCCTCAAATATTAAAATAATAAAATATACATATTTAGATTTTCAACGAATACTTAAAATACCTAATTCAATAAAAATGTGGTCTTGGTTGTCAACGGGTACAACTGACATTCTGAAAGACTCTACTTTTACGCTACGCCGCAAATTGGTTTTTGTTACCAATGCTTTTACAGACTGTGTAACACAGTTTGTTTGTCGCTATACTTTAAAATATACAAGTACGAAGCAATTGACTAAAATTCATGCAAAAAGTCACTTGTACCTACACCGTTCTCTCTAAGAATGATCAGAGAAAATTCACTGATTGAAAGTGAATAGTCACTGATTCAAATAGTGCAAAGTGTTCCACCGCGAAACATGTGAATAGTCAATTAGTGAAGAAAAACTCACTGACCCAATTAGTGGCAAATTCACTGATTTAATCAGTGAATTTTTTACGGTTTCAGCAGAGGAGATTCACTGATTCATCAGTGAAATTTTCACTACCTAATCAGTGGATTTTCACTGTTTGGGAAAAGTTGAATTTACGTGCCAACGCTTATTTATATTAATTAGCTATTTATTACATTATAAATTGAAACATAGTGTTGGAATATCGCAATGCTTTAGCATACGTATGTGTGTAACTGTAGTTATACACTACTACATGCTTGTACAAAAATGAATCGATTTACTAAGAAATGTCCCAAAGACATAAACTGAAATGCGAGATATAGAATAGAGTGGGGATCTGTATGCGTCAGCCCCGATATTCTCTTATGCCCTTTTGTCAAGTGTTTTTAGTCATACTAGAGCATCTAGCTAGAGCAGTCGCACATTACTGACGTTATTCCTTCCTTGTGCGAGTTTGAACAAACGAAAGTTATTTTATTTGAAATATACATTGTGTATTATCACTTATTTAACACCCATTTCCAATACATAGCGATTATGGTTTCTTTTTTTTTCGAGGGTATGTAGGAAATGCCACCTACGGTACACCCGACTGGGTACGCACAACCGGATACTGTGGGACTGGCTGGGGATACATCCGCCGTGTGTATAATATAGGACGAAAAATAAAATAAACAAAAACGCGAAAAAAACTACACAGCCGTTGCATCGCAAACTGACCCACTAAAACCTATCACTGTTTCCTCTTCTGGCGGAACCCACCCTGGTACCGTTTATCACATTACCTCAGGGTGGTGCCATTCTAGTATCGTCTCGACAACCGCTGCTGCTTTGACCTGAAACAAATTTAAAAATTCATAATTTTAAATCTCCCGAGGGGACGTCAGATCTAACCCGTCTCATTTATACGCGTATTCAAACCGGCGCATTCATCTCCGTATAAAGAGAAGTATCCCTGTCCCTCCCCGCGACATTCATAAAATGAGAGAAATTGAGCGTCTCCAGGTTAAGAAAGTGTCCCATCTTCTCTCTCCACGACCATTTCCATGGAGTCGTCCGACGTCCCCAGGTACCCTGCATAAAAGATTCTATTGGAAATGGGGTATTTCCCCATACAAATTCCCAATTAAAACCGATTAATTTTATATTAAATATTTATCGCCACATGATATATTCATGCCAAAATGGTTATTTTTGCAAAAGTTTATGTGTTCTCTAGATATTATTCGTTGTTCTTATATGAGCAACTTTTTTCATATTTTTAACTTATTTTTAATAATTAATGTTTTTTACAATGTACGTTTAATGGGTTTAACTTTTACATTTAATGGGACATTATCCTATTGAAAAAATAATCAAACCCATTCAACATATATTGTAAAAAGTGCTATAAATTATTAAAAATAAGTTAAAAATAATAAAAGAGTGGTTCATATAAGAACAACGAATGATATCTGGAGAACACATAAACTTTAGCAAAAATAACCTTTTTCACCAGAATATATCACGTCGCAATAAATATTTAACATAAAATGAATCGGTTTTAATCGGGAATTTGTATCGGAAAGTACCCGATTCCCAATAGAATCTTTTCAGCAGGGTATACCGCTTCTTTTGTCGTAGGCGAATTTTGCCGTGGCGGCCCACTTATTCTCGACGGACAGCAACCGAGCCGGTAAGAGCTGTTCTTTCTTATCCACTTTTCGCAGACGAAAAACGTGTGAAACGCATCGTTGCAATCAGCGGAACAGAAGATGTAACTCGGACTCTGAACCTTCCCCATACGACTGAGGTAGGAGCAGAAGTACCCATGATCACTCAGGAATTGGGTCAGGTAGTAATTTACCTCCCCATGATCTCTGTTAATCCACGTAGCCAGCTGGTCTATCAGCCTTGTCCATTTATCCTTGGTCGTGGTTGTCCAGGACCATTACCGCGTTTCCATGGTGCGTTCCCGTTCCTCTCTATGGACTGTTGTTCTGTTCTCTCTTGTTTTCTTCCGTTCGTAGATTCGCTTGCGCTCCGCCGCGTGTAGGTCGATCGGGATGATTCCCGCAATAACGAGGACTGAGGGTCCCGAGACCGTGCGATAGGCGCTGGTGACTCTGAGAGCTCCTCTACGCTGAACGGAAGTGAGTCGAACCCAGTATGAGTCCTTTTCTATTGCATCGGCACACATTTCAGAACCGTACAATAAGATGGATGTAATGACTGACATGAGGCGTCGACGCTTCTTCGCTTTTGGTCCACTCGTGTTCGCCATGAGACGACACAACTTTGCAGTCGTTTTCGTCGCTTTATCCGCTGCATACACTAGGTGCCGAAAGAAAAAAAGCTTAGTGTCTAGTTTGAGTCCTAAATACATAGCCTCCCTCCTTGTCGAAACCTCCGCATCTCCCACATACATGGGGAAGATGGTCTCAATCCGTTTGCCAGTGAAGGGCACGATCTCTGTCTTAGCAACTGCCAAGTAGAGACCGTGTTCCCCCGTCCAGCGCGAGATCCATAGCGATTATGGTAGAGGCATATTTATTATAATGCATGATATATTTATAATGTTACTAGTTCCGTTTATTTGCTTCTACGTGAAATAGTTTTAATTTAAAAAAGAATTTGTAAAGTCAATGTTCTTCCCATGCGAGAATGCATTTACGGTCCAACATTGGCGCAGTATCGTTGCCAATGCTTTCCAGTACTGTCGGCCGAAGCTGGGCCGTTGTTCGTTCATTACCGGGATGATAAGATCGGACCTAAGGGTTGTCTTTAATACTGGCTCAATATTTACAATCAATACTGATCCAGTACTGAATACGCGAATCAAAAAGCAAAATTTCAGTACTGGATCAGTACTGAACCAGTATTTGCTTATGAAATAGTTTTATTTGGATCGTTTCAATTTAACTTTTTTTATACATAATAAAAAATAATTATTACATAATATAAAACTTAATCTAATTTAATTTAATTTATTTTTTTACACAATAAAAAATTGTTTGAAAAGACAACACAGTGGTAGTTAGTCTATACTAATTTATTTAAATAAACTTAGCTTTCAATTCACTGAACGCGAGAGACGCTTTTACGTAACGTAAGAGTCGAAACTTTTACATAACAAATTACAATGTCAATTATAACAATACATATAATAAATCGGTAAATTATTTAATTTTACAAAGCATTTGCCATTCTTTGCGCTCTTCCACCTTCGCGATCGTTAGCCCCAGAAAGCCAACGCGATGTATGGCTTAAGATCCGCTCTACAGACACTGCGAACTCGTCACTTACTATTTCTGAAAAAGAAGAATAAGTTTATATTATTTTTTATTTCATATTCACTTATATATTTTGAAAGAAAATATAATTTTTTTAATCAACGTAGATTTTTTATATGTACTTGACATTATTTTGTACGTCGATGTTTCACTAAAATTGAGCTTCTTTTGCCCCTTCATAGCGTGACCACAGGCAGTGTATTCTATTTGGACTGCTTTTGTTATAACTGCCTTTAATACTTTGTCAACTGCAGTTCGATAACACACAGAACCAATACAACATTTTGTTATCAACAAAGTCTGTAAATAATATTTAATAGTTTATATTTTTTTGTTTGTAAAATAGTAATAAAATTAAAGGTTATTTTACATAATACAATATCTAAGTTATTTAAATATTGGGATTATTTAATAAATTTACATAAAAAAAAGAATAGGTTATAGTTTTTAAATTACCAATAATTTCATCTTTTCACTATCTTGCGGTACTTCTTCGTCAAAATTTTGAAAATCAGCTAAAGTAGTTTTCGGTAAAGATTGTGTGAACGTATTTAAATCACTATTCGATGTTGAACTGCATCCTGCAGCAACCAAATTATTGCAAATGTTATTGTTGAACTGACTTAAATCAGACTGAACGCTGAATTTCAATGATTTCATGTCTTTTTTTATCTTTTTGTATAAGTTGTCCAAATCATCTTTAGTTGCTAATTTTACTGCAAACATAACATTGAAAATAATAATGATAAATATAATAACTTTAAAATAATCTATGAGAATGTACAAAATATTATTTACTTTTCGGATCCAATTTAATTTCATTTATAGCCACAGGCTGCCCATTTTGTTCAACACGAACATCGTCATCGGTACGTCTTCTTCTTTTCATACTTTTCTTTGCAGAAGTCCCAGAAGCTGTAGGTACAGTAAACAATATAAAATATATTATAAAATAGTACATTATGTAATAAAGGCAAAAGGTCGAATATAAAGTAAACTCACCCGCGGGAAAAATCGACTTTTTTCTCGAGTTACATACAGTACTTTATGCCCATCTCAACTGTGGCCACTTTTTGAGTTGGAAAGCGGGACTAATGGACTGTTAAAAGACAATATTGTTAGTTTCTAGTGAAGTCACTTTTTTCCCACTAATCATTTTTGCGGACACAAAGTGTAATTTTGGTCTCGCTTTTCAGGGCAAAAAAGTATATATACAAAACGGCATCCATGATTATATTAACAGAAACTATTAATTACTCACTCAGATTTTCGATTAATGGTATATCTTCCAGTGCTTTTTTTGCATTTTTGTCACTCAATATCGACACTGATAACGGGTCTTCAACTTTATCTTGCGCACCCGCATCTTCTGTATTTGTATCATTTTCCGAACTCGAAAAAATGTCTTTTTTGTAAGACTTTTCCAGTCTTCTTTTTCCTTGTTCGAGACTTTCTAAAATTATTAAAAGGTACTTTATTTATTGAGCTATTTAAACATGTATTTATTGTATGAGGTAAAATCGTGAATGGCAGAAAGCGCAACATACTCTTCGTCGAGTAGGCATGTAAGGTTAGGGTTATAGAGAGGAAAATATAAATTTTGAGAGAGAGAGAGAGAGAGAGAGAAAGAGAGAGAGAGAGAGAGAGATGGTTAACATCCTCGCGGGACGGAGATTGTCACAAATCCGCGGAAAAACTGTATAAATGCGTAGGCGCAGGCAGTCCGAACTCCGGCGGTCGTTGGCAACCGTTTTCTAGTGTAAATTGTTCATGTAAAGACTTTTACACTTACTTGTTTCCTTTACAATTGTACTTAAAAATGATATCCATGATGGATCAGCCTCTTTTCCTTCTTCAATCCACGACGGTAGTAAATGATATTGGTTATCCGGCGAGTATTTACAGAACCAGGACTCGTCAATGTTATATACCCACGATCGGGGAATCAGATCAACTGCTTTTTCTCCGATAATAAGAAAATAATCCTCGAATTTAATGACTACATTCTTAGTATTTTCACGAAGCTCCATTTTTAACTCCATTTTCGTCCTGCTTTATCTAGATATGTCATCGATTGAATAAACAATTGCTAGCAGGTACTGAAAATAAACATATAACAAACAATCATGAAGTATGCCACATTTAAATCATAACTTATGTAATAAACGTTTAGAATTTATTTTAAATAATCAAACAAATTTTTCAAGAATCAAACATTAATTTCATTGTGTAGATCATTGTAAGGTAATTCGTTAAATTGTATTAAATTACCTTTTAAATAATAAAAATCATAATAGTAAATATAACAATAATAACAATAATTTATAACAATAAGAAATAAATTAACTCAAAGAGTGATACGATTTTAAGAAGTTCTCAAGTGTCTTAATTTGGTGAATGCAATATTTAATAAATGCAGTATGAAAAAAAAAAAGAAAAACTCAAACCAAAGCTCGACTTGAAATTCGTAATTTATAAAAATAACATTTAATTTGTACAATTAGTTTATTATTTCCACGACTTTTTGAACTTATTTACAATATCTTTTTCAATTTTCAACACTTTACGTACCTGGATAGTTGGGTATGATTATGTGTTCAATTTTATATAGAAATATATACCAACAATGGTTCTCTGAGGACATATATTTACATATGAAGCATCCCACATAGCACTGTACGTTGGAGAAACGTTTCTGGAACGTATTTTTTAAAACTTTGGAACGTTCGTTCAAAAGTTTCAAAGCCGTTGTAGAAACGTTGCAGGAACCTTGAAATGTCCGCTATTTGGTTGCTGTACAAACGTTTCTGAACCGTAAGAGGAACGTAACAACAACGTTATAAAACGTTTCTGCAACGTTACCATCATATTTTCAGAATCGCAGAGGTTTTTAAAAAATCGTTTTACATTCGTTGGAGAAACGTTTCCCTAGAAACGTTTTGCAGAATCCGTTTCAGAAACGTTGCCCATGTTTTCGATTAATTTTAAAAACCTGAATATCTTCGTTTTTTAAACGTTTCCTCTACGTATTCAGTCGAAAGGATTCTGTAGAAACCAGTAAGAAACGTTGTTAAAACTTCCCACACATTCGTGTAGTTTTAAATTGAGCGTTGCACGTACGTTGCAGAATCGTTACAATAAAACCGTTTCAATGTAAACGTTTAAAAAATGTTTCTACAAATATATATTAAATGTATTATATATTAATATTGTATTGAAATACATATATGCAAATATATATTAATATTGTATTGAATAGTAATATTCTATTCCTTCTATTTAATATTCTTATAAACAAGTTTTATTGGTAAATAAATAGATTTATACAAGTGGAGAATTAAAGGGTAAGTTATTTATTTTTCTTTAATTTAAAATACATATTATATACTTGGAATAATTTTGCAACTTATTGGTTCGTTTTTGTTCCAGAGTTATCCCCGTTGTTGGTCCCAGTGCCAGTTCTAAAAGAAATAAAAAATTAGCGCTAATTTATATATTGTTTATATTTGTTTATATTTGTTTATATAAGAATGTATATATTAATGTTCTAAGTAAGTAGTATTTACTTATAAAACCAAAGTAATACATGCTGATGCGGTCAATAACTCTATCTATTAATTAAAGTTTTATTATAAACTTAATTCCGAAACAATATAATTTTGATTTATCAACAATATAAATTACAAAAAATAATATCCATTAAAAAATGAACTAAATTTTATATACGCATTGTTAGTTTATATATAAGGAAAGCAAACCTGAAAAACCGTAAAGGTTACACGAGTCTATTATTATCATATTTTAGATAAATGATTAAAGTGAGGCCATACAAGGATACCAAGCAAAATTCGCCGTTTCACGCTTTATTGGTTACATTTTTAATTTTTCAAATTTCTTAAGGCAGTCCTCAATTTTGGTATTATACAGAATGGAAGACTGCTTTTAGAAATTTGTGAAAGTAAAAATACAACGAATTTAGTATGAAACGCCAATTTTCGTTTACTACTGTACGTAGTACGACCTCGCCTTAAATACAATTTTTTAAGTTGTACCTGCGGTGATTTCTTTTCAATAATTTTTGTATTAATTTGTATAGTCTTTGATTACTTAAAGAATATGAGAAGTATTCTGTAGACTACAAGTATCTAAAATATTCCATATTCGAAGACCTAATCTCACCTAAAAATGTAATTTGTGTGTAGAACATTTATTATTAAAACTGGGCTCAAGGCACTTCGTTTAATGTAAAAAACATGTTAGATTTGGAAATGTTCGCAGTCATCAAATACTTGTTATACAAAAAAAATAAATGAACTTTTTAAAATACAATTTTGTTTAGACGGAATCTGACATTAGATTTTTGTATTAAAGTGCTTTATTAAATTGAATTTCAATGAGGTTTTTAATGAAATCATGTATAAGCACTTTAAGCATAAAGAAAATATTACATATGTTCAAATGTTAAAAAAGATCACCGTTAATGTAAAACCACACGGAGCGGAAATTTCTGCGCAGAATATATATATGCAGATATATTTACGATATATATTTAGTACCGTATAGGGTATAGATAGTAAACATAGACGGACTGTGTTGAAAAGTTTAGCCCGTGAGACACATAATCCTTATGTAAAAAAACCTGCAGGAAATCCTGGAGGAAACTCTGCAGGAGACCTGGAGGAAATCCCCCGCAGGATTTCCTGCATGGTTTTCGTACTGATTTCCTGCAAGGATTCCTGCAGGATTTTTCTAGAATGGAAAATTGTTTATTAAATTGTTGAAAACAATAAAATAATTGAAAAATGTGCCTACATTAGGTGTTACCATCCAGATGATAAAACCAAAACTCAGGGACTGTGCTTCTTAAATTCAAAATTAAAATTAATTTGTTTATTTGACAATTTCATAAATGAACGTTAAGAAGCTTAATCCCTGAGTTTTTGTGTTATCATCTGGATGGTAGCACTTAATGTAGACTCGTTTTTCAATTATTTTATTATTTTCAACAATTTTATAAACAATTTCTAATTCTAGAAAAATCCTGCAGGAAATCAGTACGAAAACCATGCAGGCAATCCTGCAGGGAATGATCCTCCAGGTCTCCTGCAGACTTTCCTCCAGGATTTCCTACAGGTATTTTTCAGAAGGGTAAGAGCATTTCTCTCAGTTACTTGGCTCAAGCTGAGGGCGCGATAATCCGTAAAAATAAATCGGAGTTCTAACCTGGGACTGTCGCAATTAACTTACGCGACTCACAGGGAAATTTGTTAACACAGTTTGATCGAAATCTTTTTATCATAGTTCTTTTCCGTGTACGTTTACAACTACAGACTTATTTGTACATAATAAAGTGCTATACTTTGACATTCTAACTCCAGGCTTGATTCTTGTTGGTGTTTGTTTCAGATAAGTAGATGTAGTGTTTTTGGCTTGGTTATAATCATAGGTTTCATCTCGCTCGCAAGCTATGTCTGCAGAAGTTAATTTTTCTGTAAAAACAATTTTTAATAATGCAAATATGGAAAGAAAGAAAAATAATCACCTGAAATCATAGTCCATATTCTGGTCAATTCTTTAAATGAATACTTTTCACCGTGGCCTTGAAAATTAAACTGCAGCGCGAGTTGATCTGTCATGATTGCTGATAACAAATTTCTTAATACGTCATGACCTTTCTTTCCGCCTAGTCTTTCCAAATATAATTTCTTTAAAAATAAACAAAATATAAATAGTTATTGATTGATAGTTCAAAATGTACTAAACAAATATTAACCCTTTACTACCGAGGTGGCGCCTGTGAGACCACAATCAAAATTCAGTCATTTATAACTTCATCAATATTATATTTCTAGCCTTAAAACCTTTTTGTAAACTCATCAAATATAATTATTGTTATAATGTAAAAGTTTGGAGCTATAAAATTAATTATTTAAAAAAGTTATAAACAAATAGAGCATAAAAAATCGATAGAATAAAAATGTAAATCTTAAAAATCTATATTTCTTTTACCAAAGACTGTTTGTTTTGAAAGTTTTACACATTGAATGAATATTAGAAAAATTTCCATTAGATTTAGTAAAAGCGTTTTCGATTTATTTTACTTTGTATGTGACTATCTTTCGGTCGCGCTTAAAAATGAAGGCCCATAATCTCTTTAAATAAATAATTTTGTCTCATTTATAATATTACTTTTATAACCGAATGTTGTTTTTACCTTTCAATTAATGGTGTCTCTTACTAATATAATTTTTTTAGCAAGTAAATATTACGTATATAAATTGATTTTAGCGAAATTTCGCCAAAGTGTCTCACAGGCGCCTCGTCGCGGCTTTTTTTTTTTTTTTTTAAATGGCATTTCGAACTCGAAAGTTCATCGCCTCATCTACGCAAGCCTTCCACGTTTCCCTATTTTGTGCCAACCCCATCCATTTCGCGCCTTCCCGCCCAATTTCAGTTATGTCTGATTTTACGTTATCCTCCCATCTGCGTCTAGGTCTACCAAGAGGTCGCGTTGCTTTCGGTTTTCCTTTCATTATGCGCGCTGCTGTACGATCATCGCCCATTCTTGCCACGTGCCCTGCCCATCTTAGTCTCCGTGATTTTATTATTCTGTTAATATTTGGTGACGCGTACAAATTATGTAGCTCGTCATTGTGCAGTTTCCTCCACTCCCCAGTTTCCTCATCTTTCTTTGGCCCGTATATTTTCCGCAGAACCTTATTTTCAAATACCCTAAAACGATTTTCTTCGGCTTTAGTGAGCGCCCAGGTTTCGCACCCATACAAGATTACCGGCATTATTATAGTCCTATATATCCTTATTTTGACATTTTTCGACAGTAGCCTCGTCGCGGCTTACGTTACTAAATTTCACCACGGTAGTAAAGGGTTAAAATACTTACCTATAGCCAAGGTATCATCTTCGGCTAGCTCGTCATTAAATTTTTTAATCACTGAGTATTCATTGAATGGCAAAATAGTTCTGATTTTAAGCACATGCTCATAAGAGCTTCCATCACGTGGATGGTTTCGACCTCCATGAGCCAAAGGCCTTTTCTTTAATTCCTCCTGATTATGTACAATTTTTTCAAGCAACCCTATTAACAGAAATATTTTTAAAAGTTAAATAATAAGAAGAGGAGCGTAGTAGAGAAAACGGTACAGATCCACAATTCATAGCAATTATAATAATAAATAATAGTTAAACTAATGGATTACCAGCTGTATACAAGAAGCGTTCGTCATTTTCAAGATCTAAAAGATTCTCCTTTGTGAGACTTTTGTTACTCATGGTACTAGACGTTGGTATATTGACATCTAAATAAAAAAGGAAACGTTATAATAAATTTAAATTTATATTTAGTCGGGAACGTAGGGACATTATGGTCACTGGTGGGGTCAAAGAAAGGCTTTGTCTTAAAAATTTATAAATCGAATTTAAGAATAAATTATTTATTTGGACGTCATAAGTGTTCCTTTTCACCCTACCTACCAAAACATTACTAGGGAAGAGCAGGGCTAAGTTGTACGTATTGAATATTTTTAATGTCTAGCAAAACTCTGCAAATATTATAATTTAAAAATATTTTCTAAGTTTGGCTAACAGTTTTAACTCAAACATATTTTCAAAACATAATTTTATAAGGCATTCATTCAAAAATATTTAACGTGTACGACTTAGCCCCTGTGCGAGTTAGTCCCGCTCTCCTCTATTAAAAATTGTGAATCTAGGTATAGTTTTGCTCAATCTAGCTAAAATGTAGGTAAGATATTCAATAATTTAGGTAAGAAAAAGTGAGACGCCAATAACCTCTGAATTTAATATATTATTATTTCTCAAAATAGCTAAAATAACAAAATAATATTAAGTCGTATAATGAAAAATCCTCCTGAATAAATATTTTAATGACAAAAATCCGTTCATAAGCATATATCTTCATATGTGATTAGATACGATCATGTATTGCCACAACTCGTTTATGATCATATAATATATATGAATATATATAATATATGATCATATATGAGCGATTTTTACCCGGGCAATGATAGAAAAACCCCTTTATTTGAGCTATTAATTAGAAAAAGATATGGCAATTTAAAATTAATGTAATAGAATAAAAAAATTTATATTGGAACAATTTATTTAGTTTAAGGAAGCTAAGTGCCAGTGAATCGGCAGCGGTGTTTTTATTGTTACCACTACTCTATAATTGAAATCAAGAAATTATTAGTTAAAATACCCTTTTTAGGTGAAATCAAGAAATTAAGAGTTAAAATACCTTTTTCAGGTGATTTCGGATAATAAGTAAGCCCTTTCTTCAAGCAAACTCCGAGAGTCCGCAGTACAAGAAAAATCTGAGATATCCTTTTCTTTCTCTCAACCGTCGATAATATGTAAAATCATGTCATATTATAATTTAGCTTAATTATGTCTTATTATGGGATATTAAGGTTTAAACAATCTAAGCAATCACAATTTTAGATAAAAATAGGTTGGATTCCTTTCTATCTCCTGGTTACAAATCAGGGGGTAGTGTACTGACAGTTACAGCAAGTAGTGCTTTATGCTTCCGCATGCTATCAGAATGTCACCCGTACATTCAGGAAAGCAAGGCTGAATTAAAAAAAATGGTACTTAATTAGATTTCATTTGACATTTATTTAAAAATACGTATAAAATACACAATATTTATTTTTGGAGAAAAGATGAGAATGTATAATATTTATTTTTTTTGCCATATTGTCTTTTTTTTTGCTTGCGTTAACCAGTTCTTAGCTACTTTTGTAGCCTCAAATACAGTATAGTTTTCATCTAATTCACAGGTGATATCTGTAAAAATGAATTATTTTTCAGAAATTATTTACCAGAATATGATAAATGTCGATAAGTTTATGGCGTATTGTCTACGAATTTGTTTAGGTATCGGCAGGGTTAGGTTTCTGTCCTGATACGGTTCAGAAGTTTTGTACCGTATAATAAACAGAACAGGTATTATACCAAAAATTGTCGAAAAAATTGGGACTGGACTGAAAAAACTAGAACCTTCCAGAGAGATAATTTCTCAGAATTGAGAATTAAATAAAAAGAGTGTTTCTCCGTATTTGTCGATAATATAGGGGCTTATCACCCTTTTAAGGATGAAGACTACTCGAAAATCGTCAAAAATGTTCAAAAAATTGATTCTTTTATATTAAATTTCGATTCTATATACGTTCATTCTACCTAATATGGCCCACGTAACCTAAATCATACAAGATATTTATCTAATGACCACCCTTAGAATTTTTTTAAGCTTTTTAAGGAGAATAAAAAAATATATTTATATAACCGTGCATTTTTCAAATGCATGTAAAGCCCATAGAAAATTGAGAATTTTGAGCGTCTGTGAGCAGTGGGCAGAGAATATTTTGAACAACACGTGCATGAAAAAGGCCCTTTTCCATGTCTGTAAAGCGAATGGAAAATTGAGAATTTTGAGCGTCTTCGAAAAGTAAAAAGTCAAATTTTTGAACATTTTTGAAAATGTTGAAATTATTTTTATTGGTATGGCGCCTTACATGCATAGAAAAGTGCAAATTCCTGCATTTAATTATTTATTTTATTTATTTAACCAGAGTAATACATCGTAATACATGTTGTAGTTAATCTCCAGATATATTAATTATATCTGGAGTAACCCACATCCTATAGAGGTAGTCAGAGCTACCTGTACATAGGTCCGGTGTGTATAATAACTTAATAATTAACCTACAATCTAAGTAAAACTAAAAACTAACTTAAAGCCTAAGTGTCCAAGTACATATTTGTCTTGGATAACGTAACAGTGACTTGTTAATGTTTATAATATATTCGTACTTATCCATTTTTTTAATTTTTTCTTATTATAAATCTTTGATATGTTTAGTATTTTAAGATTTATATTAATTGTTGGTAAGCAGTTATAAACTTGTATGGCTCTAATGTGATTACTCTTATCACTTACAGCTTTTGAACATTTTGGTGGTATAATAAGTTTATTTCTGGTTTTGCTTTTAGACGTTAAGTATAAATTCTTGAGTTCATTATAATGATACGATACGCATTCAAAAGCAAAAATTTGTTTTAAATTTAATGGGTTGTCCTGATTGAAACTATTTTTATTAACAATTTTTAGGATTCTATTCTGAGTCTTTTGAAGTAACTCCAGATTGTTTCTGTATGCACCACCCCAAGCTATATTTCCATAAGTAATTATACTATGAAAAAATGCATAGTATATTATCTTAAGTGTATCAGATTGCATGTATTTTGACATTTTGTAAAGTATAAATAATATATATTTTGTTTTCTTTATTATATATTCAATATGTCTGTCCCATTTTAGATTGTAATCAAATACAATACCTAGATATTTACAATATTCTACCCTACAAATTTTAGTACCCTGTATTTTTATGTTCATATCTTTAGGAACACTATCACAGTAATTGCCAAATGTTATATAGGTTGTTTTATTTATATTTAAAGATAGTTTGTTCAGAGCTAACCAATTAGCTATATCCTCCAAGTACTTATACATTTTATTTTCAACTTTTTCCCAGGTATCATCAGATGCTATAATTGCTGTATCATCAGCATATGAGATAGTGCTGTCAGTTCTATTTATTAATAAATCATTAACGTAAATTATGAATAGAAGTGGTCCTAGTATAGTACCCTGGGGAACACCTGTGTCTATTGTTTCATATTGACTTTCTGTTATTCCAATTCTAACTTTTTGTCTCCTATTGCTTAGATAATTCATTATTAGTTTATGTGCTTTACCTCTTATACCATAATTATATAATTTATCTAATAAGATAGAATGGTTTACAGTATCAAACGCCTTAGCTAAGTCTAGGAATGTGATTGCTATTGGTTTGCTTTTGTCTAAATTGCTATATATTTCTTTCGTTATATAACTAAGAGCATCTTTAGTACCTTTATTTTTTACAAATCCATATTGATTGTGAGTTAATAGTTTAAATTTATCAAAAAATTCTTGTAATCTTACAAAAACAATTTTTTCTAGAACTTTTGCTATATTTGAGATTAAGGATATGGGCCTATAATTTGATATTTCCATTTTGTTTCCAGCTTTAAAGATAGGTACTACCTCAGCTGTTTTCAATGATTCAGGCCATATTGATTTTTCTAGACATATATTAAATATATGAGTTAATGCATTTACGATTAGGTTTGATAGTATTTTCAAAGCTTTTGTTGGGATTTTATCAACACCACCATTTTTTATTTTCATATTTTCAATTATTTGTAAAATTTCAAAATTATTAGTTGGTTTTATAAAAATAGAGTTGCAATTCATGGATGGTAGTTTTAATATCTTACCCTGCGGAATATTAATTTTATTACTAAAATTCATTCCTATTTTGCAAAAATATGAGTTCGTTTGATTGGCAATTTTTGTAGGGTCATCTATTATTTCATCGTTATTCATTATTATTTTATTAATTGTATTATTATTTTGCGATTTAGTACCCAGTTTATTCATTACAAAAAATATGGTGTGTAGCAAGGGGCCGGGGGTAGAAAGAATTTTTCAGACTCGGATGATAATTTGAACAGTCGTGTACGTCTTGAGCGCTTTCGGTGCCTTCGACTTCCACTCGTACTTAATCATCATCCTCGCTAAGAAAAAGCCAATTTTCCCCCCTAGTTGCGCATAGACGCTCGGAATTCTCCATTCTCCATTGGCTTCACATGCACAAAAGAGACCTTGCATGAACTTGTTAAAAAGTATGGTGTGTAATAGAGGAAAAAAGGGTTTTCTCCTTTTGTTGCAGAATATACTATTGCTATAAAAGATACTTACACTCTTGATTATTTTACGAAAAAATAAAATAATATGTGTTTAAGTAATTTTTGTAATTTATTATACGTTAAACATAATTAAAATTCATGAAATGTATTACTTTTAACATTTATCTAACATTTCATTATTTTTAACCCCTTCCTGTACACTTGACGGTAAAAATAACTCTAAATCGCGAGTTCTTAAATCATGGTTGCGTCATTGCGGCAACAACTTAAACTCGTCTTAAAGGTACCTTAAGATGACTTTAAGACATCTTCAAGTTACTGCCACAGTGACGCTCTAATAATTTAACCCCGCGCGATTTAAGTTATTTTTACCATCAAGTGTACATATAATTGCTTTTTATTACTGTTGTTGATTTTCAAAACTCTATATAATCACCCTACGTGCATATTTTAAAACAAAATTCATTATGAAAGCTATTATGCTATATTTTGATAAAAACCGACTCAAATAAAATTCTTATACATCAAGTATAATAAATGCTCAAAGCTTAGGTGGGCTATATTCGGTACACTTACCTTATAATAAACTGGGACTAGCGCCTATTCTTACAAATTATATACATAGATTATATGGTTTTCGGGGTCGTTGAATACGAATCTTATTTAAAAATGACAAACTAAATTTGTTTAAACAAATTATTGAAAAGTTGTTGCTAATGAATATATACCTGTTATTATATAAGGTGTTATTATATACCTAAGTCCATAAGGTTAACTTTTCAAAATTTTTCTTTTCTAGCCTACCTTTGAAGCTGTATAACATAGCGAGCTCGTTTGTTATAACTTCATATAAAAGTGCTTGAATAATATGTCGTCAATTATTTCCACCCACTGTTTTAAGGTACAATTTCTTAAATAAAAAATAATGAACATTATTAATATATAAATGAATGTTTATGATGATATATAAAAGGTAGATAAAATAAATATTATTGCTTACTACATTTCTTGCTAAATTCTGGTCATTAGGTAAACTTTCTTCATTAAATCTATGAAATTTGATTTCATCTTTAAAGGGAAAGATAGATGTTATTTCTAAAACACTTTTTAGATTTCGTTGCAAAGGCGTTTTTTTTAGTACAGCTTCCTATCAATTCTCTGATTTTCAATTGAGCTTGTTAATGCAATATTTTTTGTGAGTGACCTGCGAAAAGCAAAACATTGATGAAAATATGTGAAATGTTAAGAAGGATTTAAATTGGATAAAAGAGAATATTTCGAGATTATTTGGATTATTTAAGGTGAGGGTACACCAATTTTTGGCAAAAAATCTAGTTTACTTTCTCTCAGAGAGAGCATTGTTTTAATACAAACTTTTTTTGTCATTTTTTAACATAAAAACATACTACATATCGACGGCCCATTACGAAGACTAACACATTTCAGATTTCTCGAAAAATACTAGTATTTCTCAGGAATCTCCTTCGAAAATTAGCAATTTTCAGATTTTTAGCCAAAATTATTATTATCGTAGTTACGTGATAAAAATTTCAGCTCATGTATTGAATTGAACATAATCTAATCTCGAAAACTCGAAAACTCGAAAGAATATCAGTGTGTTCTTGAAAACTTGAATATAAGTGCGCATGCGTATGTTGCTGTGATCGTGAGCGAGAGAAAAGGGCAAGTTTTCACTATAAAGGCCTTTGCACGCTAAAAGAATAACCCCAGTGGTAATGAAAATAAGTGTAATGTATATACGTGTATATAAATATATACGACACACTTATTAAATTTACTTTCGAGTACTCGAATCCAGACTTTCAGAAAGGAAAGTTCAATTTTAATATAAATAACAGGTATTTGAAAAGTACCTGTTTTTTAACAGATTTTTGCGAGTCTAATACTATTCTATAAAATAAATATCGTGTTTGTAAATTTCGGACCTACTCTATCTTGTAGATAATTTAAAATCGAATTTTTGGCCATTTTTTCATTTTGTGATTCTTTTATATACTTCTTGAACCTGGGCACCTCGATAATATCTGTATAATATTGATTCTATATTTATAATCATATTTAAAACAGATTTTGCCAAAAATCTAATGTGTCTCTTCTGGAGCTAAATCCACTAAACTACTAATAATTATGTGATAGTAATTAGGTGGATATTAAATTACCTACTTTCTTTTTATTTTATAGTGTCAACAATAAAAAATAGGAAAATGCATGTTTTGCTAAAAACTTAATAAAACTTTATGTTATAATATTTTAATTTTATAATATATAAATTAAAACAGTAGGTAAATTAAAATAGTAGGTTAGCAAATGATCTCAAATCATTAACTACTAATAAAGCTAATACAAAGGAAAAGCTAACGCGATTTATATTGATTCTATAAGTAGGCATAACTATCAGCTTAAATTACTTTTTGTACGAAGTATATTGGTGTAACCAAATTTTCTTTATTTTCTAGTTAGTTTTTTAATTAGTTTTTTAAGTTAGTTTTTAAGGTTTTCGTTTCTACGTTATATGTGCCAGCCTGTATATAGGTAATTTTTATTTACCTCTATAGGATTTTACTTGTAAGCTACCATTGTATATACTTGTAAAATAATTTTGTGGTCTAATAAATTCAAATTCAAAATTCAAATTCAAAATTAATTTTAAAGGTGCATATTCATGGTGCGTTCAATCTTTTGTGTCAACTCGACCACATGACATTTTACGTGGGAATCCCAATGTTTACAATAACTTTATTATTTTTGTAATAAATTATTTTACTGTCGTATACATACGATCTCCCGAAAACGTAATATTTTATATTAATAATGAGTTGTATGAATTTAAATATGTTTTCCAAAAATAGAACTGAATTTTTAACACATTTAAGAACTTTTTATTTATATAATATTTTAACATATTTTGATAATTATTTTAACATTAAAAATATGAAAGCACGAGTAAATATATCACGTGGTCTAGTTGGCGCAAAAAATTTGACGCTTCATGAAAATGCACCTTAATTAAAAATGTATACGACAAATGATATATACAATTACCAGTAATATATAGAAATCTTTCATCTTCATTTAAATGAATAGGTTTTTTCTGCAATAAATCAGTGATGCTATTTAATATTGTCTTATCAACATCTAAAAAAGAGTAGGTATTACATTAGAAGAAAAGTAAATTATTATTAAAAATTAATGAACAAAATTTGGAATATAATATTTGAAAAATACATATGCATATTCACTTTAAGGATGTGAGTCAAAAATCTGTTTTCTATTTTCTGTCCATTTCCACCTTGTGGAAATTTTACATCATATATTATATACAAAAACTGCACCGACTTTATATATAAAGAAAATAAATTTCTTTTTGGGATTGCTTTATTTATGGAAAAAGGAACGAACAGTCGAAAATTAACAAAATTAGATGACTATAACTTTCGATTCTGATAATATTCAAGTATTCCGCACTTTATATTATGTAAAACCGTGACCTTCAAAAGGAAATTTGATTATAATGTAAATTTTTTGCGAAAAAAGTAAGTTCTGGCGCATCTCTTTAAATAATAATTTATACTAAATAAACATTTAAGCTTTTTAAAATATTTTCAAATTATAAATAAGTAATTCTTATAATATGACTGCATAATAAACTGATAGACATATAAAAACAGATTCCATTTGTTTCTTAATACAATTACTCACCTGTTTTACTTTGAATATCAGCTGCATTTCCTAATTCACTCCTGAAGCTTAGCTGTAAGTCTTTTAATTGCTGTTGGCTGCTCAATTGAATAATTGTCTTTTCATCTGTAAATAATAAATATGATATTGAAGTTTAATTATTACATTAGGATTAAATGATATGCATTTTTAAGCATTTCCTAGACAGCAACTAAGATAGCAACTTACATATATTTCCATTCCTTGACATTTTACGAGTATTATCCAAGGGTATTTTGTCCACTTTCTTTTGCCTTTCTTCTGCAATTAATAATTCAGTAAAATTATTTATCTTTCTTTTTCCATGACTATCATTATTTGAGTGTTCGTGTTTAACGTTGAAGGAATCATTTGCTTTACAATTATCTTGTAAAGTTTGAAGTCTTCTTAAGGCTTTTGCATATGTATCTAAAATACAAAGAATAAATATATCATAGTGATACTTATGATAAAGATGTGTATATCGACGGCTGAGCGGAAGAAATAATCAACTCGACGCGCAATCGAAGAAGAGGATAAGTCGGATCGCGCCCCAAGAGTAGATCAACTCAGATATCGTGTGAAGGACGGCTTCTTTAGCCAATTATTCCTCGCTTGACGTTGTGTTTTGGCAACTCTAAAAGAATATGAGAATGAATATGACCGCAAAAAAGCAATTTACTATTTTTTAGAGTTGCAGAACTTTACAACGTAAAGAGAAGAATAATTGGCTAAAGAAGCCATCCTTTACGCGATATCTGAGTTGATCTACTTTTGGGTTGCGCTCCGAGTTAACCTCTTCTTCGAGTGCGCGCCGAGTTGATCGGTTCTTCCGCTCAGCCGTCGATATATAAACAAGATCTTTTTACAAAATTTTAAGAAATAAAACTCCATTTATTAATTGAAAATTGCTGTTGTGAAAGTTGGGTTTAGGGTTTATGGTTACGGATTTAATAATTAAAAATATTTTTTATTGCAAATTGTGCTCAGCTTGGGTTAGTTGGGTTTATGATTCTATTATTTGAAGTTTTATTATTCAATTTGTCTCAAAGACACTACACGCGCGTGCTCGTGGATAAAAGGAACTTATTTCTTTAATTTTTCTTAAGTAAAACATGTACTCACCAGTTTCCGCGATTAGTCTCGAAACTTTCAAAGTTATCCAGTTCTCATCCGGTACACTTCGACTCAAAATAACATTTAAAATTTTTATTCGGTTTTCATATGGCGGAAAAATAACGAATTTTTTATTTTCTCTCTGCTGCAGCCATAAACTTGGTACGATTTCTGTTGAATCATCACTTTCGAATTGGACTAATACGTAATTAATAGCCATTCTAAACAAAATACTGTGATCAACAATTCAATCCTAAGAGCCGATAAAATCGTTACTACAGTACAATATCAAACGAAGTAAGAAAAAAAAACACTGAACAACACATAATGGCATCGACTTAAGGGGACACACCACCTTTAAACCCAAAAAGAAAACTTATTTATATGAGTCAATAAAAATTATTCCTTTTAAAAGCAATCGTTCTGAATTTTTTTACGATTCATACTTGAAAATACTTTTAACTTGATAGTTATTAAGCTCCTAATTCACTGCCCACGGGATTCCATAAGTGATCCCGTCGACCAAATTTATCCAGGTTTGGAGATATTACATTTCAATACCTTAGCTATGATATGATTACAGGACATTCATTTTTACTACGTAGGACAATTTTTACATACATATTATTGACTTTCTAATTAATTATTTAAAATTATTAATTAATTTAACCATATATATGTGTGTAACAAATGTTCTACGTAGTAAAAATTAATTCGGCTATCTTGCCGTTGACATAAAATATGAAATTGTCTGACACACTCTCTCGACTTAGTATACATTTTCTAACCAATAAGAAGAAATGTCATTTGAAATACCTTTTCGTTAGTGAGTTGAACTTCAAGATAAGCCAAGTTACAGGTGAAAAGTGTACGCAATTAGCACAAGTCGTTTTATATACGTGAACAACAAGCAACAATTTCTCAAAAGCTGTAGCTTGTATACGAAAAAATTGAAAGGTATATTACACGTATATAAAAAAGGTGTCGTAAACGTAAACAAATGTTTTCGCGAGCTGCGTCGCTGGATAATAGCCGATCGGTGGTTGCTATCTATGCTCTATCGGAGCCGACCAAACCTCCGCCATTTATGGCTCATTGAAAATACATGAGCTATAAATGGCGGAAGTTGGGATGGCTACTAGGGAGCACGCCTCTTTTTCCTTACAGCATGAGTGCATCTATGTATTGACCACAGTCGTAGATAAAGCTCACGCCCGCGCAGTCATCTGTCATATTCCTCCATCCAGCGCGTGAAGCTTTTTTGACAAAACAAAATTCGTAGCTGCACATACCGCGATCGGGATCGACAGGGATCGAAATCTACATTTTCAAGAGTAGACTTTTTGACTTTCTGTTTCGTGCGGTTTTACACTTAGATTCTTTAAATAAGTAGTTTTATTAATCGTTGATTAAAATGAGCAAGCCCTATTATATAGTGGAATTCAAATGCGACGGGACTGCGGAGATGGTCCCAGAAGCATGGTTCAAGGAGAGGAACAATCAGAAATTTGTCATTTGGCCGCAATGGGAAAATTCCCAGAAAATCTTCAATGCTATTGCAAACAACAATTTTCCCGAGGATGACTGGGACATGTATGAACTATCCAGAGTATTTGCAAAAGCAAGTACCCTGGTGGAAAATTAATCTAGAACTATGTAGATCTATCTAGTTTGCCGTGGGAATAATCGAGGGCCTCGATAAAACTAGATAATTTTCTACCAGGGTAAGTAAAATTTTTTACAAGCAATGAAACAGAAACGTTTATTTTTTTAAAAAGTGAAAATAATTGATTTGAAAATGAGATTTGTAAATTGAAAAGTCGACTTTTTAACAATAAATGAATTATAAAATAAACTTTATATTTTAACCGAATGCGTTGATTGAACCGCTAAGATTTAACATTTAACCTATACAAAATAAAATTTAATTGAACTATACTTTTATTTTTACATGATTATTGTTCTCATTATATCGTTTTTCAATATTCATTACGAATTGCGCGCATCACGTTTTTTTCTGATCTTGTTAGTTGTGTAATTTTTTATTTATGAAATTAAATTTATTTTTAAAATGCTATCGATACTTATGTACTTTTTAATCAATTTAGAAAAATAATAATATTAGTATATACTTCGAATAATTTTTTATAAAAAGCTTAATTATTGCCTCAATTATTTTTATATCTTATTATATTAGTTTTTGGGTCATAGACACAAAATAATAAATCTCAGTGATTATTAATAGATTGCCAGAGATTTTGAGTTTTGCACTGTAGAATTGCCTTAACATAAGTGAAATGTGAAAATATGGGCATTGTAACAAATATCCTGCTTTATCTGAAACTGGTTTATTATGCACAGAGTCCGTTGCTTACTTTACTGTTGTAATTGTTTTAGAGTCATATGAAGAAGGATGTGCAATGTTGGAAATTGCCAAAAATATATCAGAGGTTGAAGATGAGTTTGGCAAATTGGAAAATAAAAGTCTGCGAAGCCAAAGACACAAGAAGAAGCCTGGTGATGAATCATCAGATTCAGAATGCGAAGAAACAACGAAGCGTTCTTCAAAAAGAAAGAAACAACAGAGTCGTGTTCTGGAATCATCTGATTCTGATAACAGTGACAAAAAAATGAAATTGTCAAAGAATGATTTTCCTGCACCACCATGGGAAAATAATTTACGTAAGTTTAAATACGATTTTCTTTTTATTTTAAATGTGATTATTATGCTATATAAACCTATGAAGTAATGCAGCAAATTACGAAACTCTACGTATTAAACAATTAATATGAGAAACTTAATACACTTTTATTTTAAAAGATTAATTGCAAAAGTTATGGGGCCTGTGGCGGCTCAGTCGGTAGAGTGTCGGATTCCCACGCCGGTGACCCGGGTTCGAATCCTAGTCTCTGCCGATTGATACAAACACCTCTGTAAAAATTACATGTGCTTTGTTTACAAACACACCGCAGACCCCCGTCGTCGATTAGCACCACATGGGAGCACAAACATGGCGACGTTAATTAAAAAAAATAAATAAAAAAAAAATTGCAAAATTTTAAATGGAAGTATCTGCAGTTTTTTTTTTTAAATTTGTAGTATCTATAGTTATATCAATATTGAAATTATTAACTGATTTTATGAAAAATTTAATAAATTTTTCGGTATATTTAATTTGTTTTGTATAATTTACAGCTGAATGGAAAACTCCTACACTAATTCATTCTGAGAAACATCGTCGTGAATCAGGACCTTCGTCTGACGAATATTTTCATGGGGAACATCTTCATAGTAAATCAGGAACTTCAAGCCATAGCTCTCAACTTGACATTGGACATAATTTGATATTGTACGGCAAGCAGTAAAATAAAATACATAATTAAAACAAACAGTGTACTGTGTTTAAGGCCTCATTAGATTTTCTTTAGCTTAGGCACTCCAAAAATTTGTTAGACAATATAAGAGTATTTTAAATGTTATAATGACCTAAGAATCTTATTTAGGTAAGTGACAATTTTTAGAATTATTAAAATCAAAGTTTAAATGACGTTTAAACCATGAAATTTCCTTTAGTCGACTGATACTTAGTGTCAAAATTAATTTGTTGAAATTGTGTTGCCAATTTTCGAGCTATTACGTGTATTTTCTGTTAGTTTTAAGACGATTTGTTAAAAAAATTGCTCTGAAAACGTGTGATCATATTGCTAAAACTTTGATTTCAGTAATTCAGAGAATTTTGAACTGCCTAAATGAGATACTAACCTATGTAGAATTTCTAAATACTCGCAAAACATTATATATAAGGGGCCTGCGGCGGCTCAGTCGGTAGAGTGTCGGATTCCCACGCCGGTGACCCGGGTTCGAATCCTAGTCTCTGCCGATTGATACAAGCACCACTGTAAAAATTACATGTGCTTTATTTACAAACACACCGCAGACCCCCGTCGTCGATTAGCACCACATGGGAGCACAAACATGGCGACGTTAAAAAAAAAAAAAAAAAAAAAAACATTATATACTGCATACAAAAAAATATTGTATGTGTTTAAAGGGAAAATTCTAGTGAGGTTCTAAACATTTATGTTTATTTTTATGATCCAGGTGTGGCCTGCTTCCTTAATTGAATCAGTATATTATCATAGTAATAAATAACCAAGATTCTACTATTAATGTAATAGAATGGTATACTTATTAAAGAATTCATTGATAAACTTTTCTTCTTGTAATTTTGAATAAAATTAATGAATTATCTGAGAATTGTAAATTAATATTAGAATTATGTTTTATGAATTGTAGCTGAAAAGAAATATTCTGCACTACCTCAGCAGAAAGAAATTCCTGGACAAGACTTGTTGGATTCCAGTATTTCATCTGATCCTGTTATTCGAAACAACGAAGGTATTAAGCATAATCCATTAAAACATTTTTTTCATGCAAGTAGGCAATATGAAACTTTTTTAAACTAAAAATAATAAAAATCAGGTAAATTTAGGACTCTCTAAACTTATTTATCTTCAATTTTTTATCGCAGTGAGCATTTTTTTATCGGATTGACTTGAAACTATGAGGATATCCTCATAATAATATTTTTCTTCTCAAAGTGACTTCAGCAAAATTAATTAAAATTCTAAAGATTGAATATAATACAAATTGAATATAATACATTGATTTATCATACAAATTTTTTATAGTTATTTAAAACATTAAACTGACGTATACGAAATTAAATCCTTTAAATTTGTAACAATTCTTCTGCACCTATTTTCAAAAGAAATATATTACAAAGATAGGTATCCTGAGAGTTTCAAGTCAATCCGATAAAAATAAAAATTGCTCTCAAGAAACGCGTAGTAAATACATTTTTGTCAATAACAGGCTTTTCAGACATTAAATGATTATAAACTGATTGCATCATTTTTAGGTATGTATCATAATGCCCACTTACATATGAAAAAGTTAATAACAGACGTTATTACGTTTTTGTCGAGACGTCTATAGTGGCTCACACCCTTAAATCTTAAAAATGAGTGGAAATCTTTAATGCCTCATTCAAATTTTTCGTATAAAGTGAAATGACAATTTTAATGCCGACGTTCATTTGCCACATCTTATTGACGTTAATTGTGCTCGATCTGTTCAAGGCAATACATGTATTTAACATTTTTTAAAAGTTCCAGATAAATTCGTTAATCAAAATTAGCTACAAAGAGGCGTGGCAAGTGAAAGTCAATGTTGACTATTAATTTAGTTACTCAAAGAATCGTGCGCTAAGAACCTAAATAAAATAAATGACCTTACCAAATTTAGAAATACTCAAATTAAAAATAACTTTTGTATTGTCGAGATTCAAAAGAAAAATTCTAGTGAGGCTTTAAACATAACCTTTTCAATTCCATTTCGTAAGATATGAAAAATTCAAATAATTTTGCGATACATCTAATCTATTTCATATAATTTATAGTTGAAGGAGAAGCTTTCGTAATTTCTTCCCTGAATCAATATTGTGAACCACATCTTTCAAGTCGTAGTACTGATACTGGACACATTGAAGGTAAGAAGTTCACAAAACACAAAATTAAAACGAACACTAAGTCAATGACTAGAATAGCAGATTTTAATTATAATTAGTATATCATTTTAGTAACAAATCACAAATATATAATAAAAACTGTAACATGAGTTTTATTTTATGATTTAATTACTAAATTAAACGGATTAAATAAAATTATATACTTAGCTTTTGCTTTGCATCGTCTTTTATTTAAAGATTGTTTAATAATCTTTACCGTTACAATTTTTATACGGACTCGAATATTCTTAATAGTTTATTTTTATTTTATTTTTCCCTTATTATTTTCCACGTTATAAAAGTATAATATAATAAATTAATTAATTTGAATGTCAATGTAGTTGATGATGCAGCACTTATGGGTTTGGAAGCAACAGAAAGAAAAAAGTTGTAAAATTGACTGATGAAAGCATTACATATGCTCCAAAGGTTCGAGTACGCAAACTACTTGCCAACAAAGGTAACGAGAAAGTTAGAAATATATTACAATTAATAAATACAAAATTAATGTACAAAACAATATGTTATGACTATACATAAAGTATATGTAGTTCAGTATGTAATGCAAATGAGGATGCAATGTTGTCTAAGAGTTATGACAGAAAAGTTCATTCTCAAAAAATAATGTTAATGTAAACCTTTTTTTAAAGTATAATTTGTTGTATGGTTTTACATAAGCGATCTTTATTTGGAGAAAAATGCAATGATACAGGCGCAATAATTGAGGCGACTACGCATTCTGCTTGATAATTATTTTGTTATTTTAGCTAGCTTGAGTACTAATAATGCATTAAATTCAGCGTTTGCAACTTTGATAGCTTCACCTGAATTTTATTTATTTATTAGCGGAGATCAGAGCGGTAGAAACCTTCGAACTATTTTGTTATTTTAGCTATTTTGAGAAATAATAATATATTAAATTCAGAGGTTATTGGCGTCTCACTTTTTCTTACCTAAATTATTGAATATCTTACCTACATTTTAGCTAGATTGAGCAAAACTATACCTAGATTCACAATTTTTAATAGAGGAGAGCGGGACTAACTCGCACAGGGGCTAAGTCGTACACGTTAAATATTTTTGAATGAAAGCCTTATAAAATTATGTTTTGAAAATATGTTTGAGTTAAAACTGTTAGCCAAACTTAGAAAATATTTTTAAATTATAATATTTGCAGAGTTTTACTAGACATTAAAAATATTCAATACGTACAACTTAGCCCTGCTCTTCCCTAGTAATGTTTTGGTAGGTAGGGTGAAAAGGAACACTTATGACGTCCAAATAAATAATTTATTCTTAAATTCGATTTATAAATTTTTAAGACAAAGCCTTTCTTTGACCCCACCAGTGACCATAATGTCCCTACGTTCCCGACTAAATATAAATTTAAATTTATTATAACGTTTTCTTTTTTATTTAGATGTCAATATACCAACGTCTAGTACCATGAGTAACAAAAGTCTGACAAAGGAGAATCTTTTAGATCCTGAAAATCACGAACGCTTCTTGTATACAGCTGGTAATCCATTAGTTTAACTATTATTTATTATTATAATTGCTATGAATTGTGGATCTGTACCGTTTTTCTCTACTACGCCCCTCTTCTTATTATTTAACTTTTAAAAATATTTCTGTTAATAGGGTTGCTTGAAAAAATTGTACATAATCAGGAGGAATTAAAGAAAAGGCCTTTGGCTGATGGAGGTCGAAACCATCCACGTGATGGAAGCTCTTATGAGCATGTGCTTAAAATCAGAACTATTTTGCCATTCAATGAATACTCAGTGATTCAAAAATTTAATGACGAGCTAGCCGAAGATGATACCTTGGCTATAGGTAAGTATTTTAACCCTTTACTACCGAGGTGATATTTAGTAACGTAAGCCGCGACGAGGCGCCTGTGAGACACTTTGGCGAAATTTCGCTAAAATCAATTTATATACGTAATATTTACTTGCTAAAAAAATTATATTAGTAAGAGACACCATTAATTAAAAGGTAAAAACAACATTCGGTTATAAAAGTAATATTATAAATGAGACAAAATTATTTATTTAAAGAGATTATGGGCCTTCATTTTTAAGCGCGACCGAAAGATAGTCACATACAAAATAAAATAAATCGAAAACGCTTTTACTAAATCTAATGGAAACTTTTCTAATATTCATTCAATGTGTAAAACTTTCAAAACAAACAGTCTTTAAATAATTAATTTTATAGCTCCAAACTTTTACATTATAACAATAATTATATTTGATGAGTTTACAAAAAGGTTTTAAGGCTGGAAATATAATATTGATGAAGTTATAAATGATTGAATTTTGATTGTGGTCTCACAGGCGCCACCTCGGTAGTAAAGGGTTAATATTTGTTTAGTACATTTTGAACTATCAAACAATAACTATTTATATTTTGTTTATTTTTAAAGTAATTATATTTGGAAAGACTAGGCGGAAAGAAAGGTCATGACGTATTAAGAAATTTGTTATCAGCAATCATGACAGATCAACTCGCGCTGCAGTTTAATTTTCAAGGCCGCGGTGAAAAGTATTCATTTAAAGAATTGACCAGAATATGGACTATGATTTCAGGTGAATATTTTTCTTTCTTTCCATATTTGCATTATTAAAAATAGTTTTTACAAAAAAATTAACTTCTGCAGACATAGCTTGCGAGCGAGATGAAACCTATGATTATGACTAAACCAAAAACACTACATCTACTTATCTGAAACTCACACAAACAAGAATCAAGCCTGGAGTTAGAATGTCAAAGTATAGCACTTTATTATGTACAGATAAGTCTGTAGTTGCAAACGTACACGGAAAAGAATTACATAGATATATACCATGTATCCACTATGATAAAAAGAATTCGATCAAACTGTGTTAACAAATTTTCCTGTGAGTCGCATAAGACTGTCTCTCTCAGTTAATTGAGACAGTCCCAGGTTAGAACCCCGTTTTATTTTTACGGATTATCGCGCCCTCAGCTTGAGCCATACAACTGAGAGAGATGCTCTTACCCTTATGAAAAATACCTGTAGGAAATCCTGGAGGAAATCCTGCAAGAGACCTGGAGGATTCCCTGCAGGATTTCCTGCATGGTCTTCGTACTGTTTTCCTGCAGGATTTTTCTAGAATTGGAAATTGTTTATAAAATTATTGAAAATAATAAAATAATTGAAAAATGAGCCTACATTAGGTGCTACCATCCAGATGATAACACAAAAACTCAGGGATTAAGCTTCTTAACGTTTATTTATGAAATGGTCAAATAAACAAATTATTTTTAATTTTGAATTTAAGAAGCACAATCCCTGAGTTTTGATTTTATCATCTGGATGGTAACACCTAATGTATGCACATTTTTCAATTATTTTATTGTTTTCAACAATTTAATATGTAATATTCCCTTTACGCTTAAAGTGCTTATACGTGATTTCATTAAAGACCTCATTGAAATTGAATTTAATAAAGCACTTTAATACAAAAATCTAATGTGAGATTCCGTCTAAACAAAATTGTATTTTTAAAAAATTCATTTAATTTTTTATTATAACAAGTATTTGATGGCTGCAAACATTTCCAAATCTAACATGTTTTTTACATTAAACGAAGTGGCTTGAGCCCAGTTTTAATAATAAATGTTCTACACGCAAATTACATTTTTAGGTGAGATGAGGTCTTAAAATATGGAATATTTTAGATACTTGTAGTCTACAGAATACTTGTCATATTAAAAATTATTGAAAAGAAATCACCACAGGTACAACTTAAAAAATTGTATTTAAGGCGAGGTCGTACTACGTACAGTAGTAAACGAAAATTGACGTTTCACACTATATTCGTTGTATTTTTACTTTCACAAATTTCTAAAAGCAGACCTCCATTCTATATAATACCAAGAATTGAGGACTGCCTTGAGAAATTTTAAAAATTAAAAATGTAACAAATAAAGTGTGAAACGGCGAATTTTGCTTGGTATCCTAGTATTGCCTCACTTTAATCATTCATCTAAAATATGATAATAATAGACTCGTGTAACCTTTACGTGTTTTCATGTTGACTTTCCTGATATATAAACTCACAATGCGTATATAAAATTTAGTTAATTTTTTAATGGGTATTATTTTTTGTAATTTATATTATCGATAAATCAAAATTATATTGTTTCGGAATTAAGGTTATAATAAAACTTTAATTAATAGATAGAGTTATTGACCGCATCAGCATGTATTGATTTGGTTTTATAAGTAAATACTACTTACTTAGAACATTAATATATACATACTTATATAAACAAATATAAACAAATATAAACAATATATAAATTAGCGCTAATTTTTGTATTTCTTTTAGAAATGGTAATGGGACCAACAACGGGGATAACTCTGGAACCAAAAAGAACAAATAAGTTGCAAATATATTTTAAGTATACAATATGTATTTTAAATTAAAGAAAAAATAAATAACTTACCCTTTAATTCTCCACTTGTATAAATCTATTTATTTACCAATAAAACTTGTTTATAAGAATATTAAATAGAAAGAATAGAATATTATTATTGAATACAATATTAATACATTTAATATATATGTGTAGAAGCTACATTGTTTAAACGTTTCCATTGAAACGGTTTTATTGCAACGATTCTGCAACGTGCGTGAAACGCTCAATTTACAACTGCACGAATTTGTGGGAAGTTTTAGCAACGTTTCTTACTGGTTTCTACAGAATCGTTTCGACTGAATACGTAGAGGAAACGTTTTAAAAACTGAAAATTGCAAACTTTAAAAATTTCTTCACGTACTCAAAAACGTTTGTTGGGACTTTCTGCAGAAACGGGTTTAAAAGAAAGTTTTGGAAACGTTTAAAAAGCGAAGATTTGAAGGTTTTTAAAATTAATCGAAAACATGGGCAACGTTTCTGAAACGGATTCTGCAAAACGTTTCCCTAGAAACGTTTCTCCAACGAATGTAAAACGATTTATTTAAAACTTCTGCGATTCTGAAAATATGATGGAAACCTTGCAGAAACGTTTTCTAACGTTGTTGTTTCGTACTTAATTTATTTTGGTTACCAGGCTCCGTAAATTTTTCTAATAGAGATTTCATGACTCCTAGATTAAAAAGATGCATTGAGTCAAGAAAAACTTGTCTCACAGGGTCAAATCCAGAAATTTGACTCAAAGGGAAGTTTTCTTTTTTATGGTGTTCCGGTTGGCTTTTATTTAAAAAAGAATCTTTTGTTCTTAATTTGCAATCGATTTGACTATACACTCGTCTTTTATTTATTGTAATACCTTTTATATCACATCTTTCACGTGAATAGAAGCCACCGTGTCCTTTGCAACACTTACAGGCAGCTCTTGCAGGACAGTCACAAATGAAGTGTGACATCGTACGTTTATTTACGTATATAGATATAGTTAAAATCTAAAAACATAGAAAATAAAAAAACTTTAATGCATCGTTTTATACTGTAGCCAGTGTGAATCTAGCTTCTTCTAAGCAGACGCACTGCACAGCAAGGGTACGGCTGGCAAGTGCCGTTAGACGCGCACATGTGCGTTTGCTCTCCCTCTACCCAAGCTGAGAGATAACAGAAGCATCGACTATATGCAGCCTCTGTTGAACGGAAAAATACAGGCTGAAATATTATTTTGAAAAAAAATAGCGTAGCGTATAAGATAATAACTTTTTACATTTTTTAACATCGTAATATAGTTTTTTAATTCAAATAAAAATGTTGTGCGAAAGAATCAAGTCGATAGTTTAATTCTAAAATGTAGTTTTAAATATTCTGTTGTAATAATAATATTTACATATAAGATGATAATTTTAAGCACTTAAATATGAATGTTTATTCACTAATTACAGTTTACATTATAGTAATTTTTACTGCAACCTTTTATTATACACACTTTGAATTTAAGTAAACGTAAATTAATATTAACTTTACTTTCATTACTTTTTCTCATTATTATTGCCATTTAATTATTTAATTTAATTAATTACTATAATTGTAATATGAGTTTTAACAAAAATAATAACTATACATATATAATTAGTAAATATTTTCACAATATTATCATTAATGATTTTTATGAAATAACTATTATATTTTAAGATCATTTAGTAAATAAAAATATAATAAACATTAATATTTTAGGTTAATATTAAGAAAATAAAATGTAAAATGCGAAGGATAGAGAAGGAGCAAGAGAGCAAGCGAGACAGAAGATCTCCCTTCTCTCTCTAGAAAAAGCTCGCCCCACCAAAAAGGCCCAAGCCCAAGACATAGCTGCGCGCGCCTCTTTAGCGACGCCCATATGAGGACCTTTTTATCCTCACACTCTCTTCTTTTTTCTCTGTCTTAAGCATTAACCTAATAAGAGGAAAAGCGCGTAGGAGGAGAAAAGTGAGGAAACGTTCATTGCTATTCGTCCTTTCTCACTCTCACCCCGTTCGCTCGACCCTTCTGCATAGGCGACATATGGCGGAAAACTGTTTAAAAGACACCGGTCCACGGTGTCTCACCAGCATTAGCTCACCCGACCCCGAGCAAGCTACATGACTCACCAGCATTCGCTTGACAAGCACCTCAGGAGCAGTATCTGTTCCTGTAACGCAATCTTGTGTTTGACTCAGAGTATCTCACTCGCCGAAGCGCCTCAGGAGCAGTATCTGTTCCTGTACAGCTAAGCTTGTGTGAACTTTAAAAACTCAAACGTCTCACTCACTGACGTGCCTCTAGAGCAGTATCTGTTCAAGAATAGCGAGGTTTGTGCAAGACGGAAGAGTATAACGTCTCACTCACTGACGCGCCTCTAGAGCAGTATCTGTTCAGGAATAGCGAGGTTTGTGCTAGACGGAATAGTATAAACGTCTCACTCACTGACGCGCCTTTGTGCACAAACCTCGCTATTCCTGAACAGATACTGCTCTAAAGGCGCGTCAGTTTTCAATTATTGCGTTCAATTTTATATGTATATATATATATATATATATATATATATATATATATATATATATAAAATTGAACGCAATACATCACATGGTAATGCACCTCGTCGCTAGTAACTAGTAACGTATAGCATACTGTGATTTCTATATATTCTGAACCTCGCGGGTATTTTAGCTTACGTACGCCAGAATTACAGAACAACATACTTTAGTAATGCACCTCGCCATCATTTATGGAAGCGTAAAGCATACTAAGGCAGTGTTTATGGATATACGCCTCGTGATTAATATTTAATCACGTACAGTATATCCCACTAATAAAACTTATTTTTGAACCTCACGGATATACCAATATACATATCCCAAGGTAATAAACTAATCAATAACAGAAAGAGACATCATTTCTAAGAATTGAAGTAAAGCCGAGAATCCTCATTACGAGGGTTCAAGACATTAGAAACTAATTACATACGATTTGCCTTAGAGACCCTGGCTATTGTGCGAAAGCATAGGCCAAAATAAAAGGCGCATTTAAAAGCTTGTAGCTTTAGTCTTATTTGTAGTCTGTTGGACGTCACAGAAGCGTTTAATCTTAAGAGAATACTTTTTATTTGAACTACCCCACTTTGCATTAACTTATTCGTTTCTTCGACAAAGTCATCCATTACTCATCCATAGATTTAGGCTTAGAATCTCCGCAATAGAGAGCAACTATTCCAGGTTTACATATGTAATCTTCATGATAAATTTTTATCAATATCGGCCAAAACTGTTTGTCGGAATTTCTGTATATAAGTAAACCGTCGATGTTAACTAAAATTTCAATTTTATCATCTTTATAAATTTCCCGGTTTATCATCAAAATTAAAACGTTTATAATTCCAAAATAAGTATAAAGTCCATTATTTGATATTGCGGTTTCCATAAATTTTGTTGCATTGGAAAATTTCTTCGTTTTTAACAGAGTTTCAGCAGTTCGTGGCAGGTCTGTATGCCCTTCATTATATAAAATTCTTAAAAGTTCTGTGATGGTAGAATTTCTCAAGGTAAAAATATTATTTATACTCCAATCTTGTAACTTCTCCTTTAAACTGACAGGATTCGTATTACTATTTTCAATCTATAATAAATAAAATAAAAATAAAATTGTTTTTGATTATTCAAATGATATAATTATTTTAACGTTGATTTTACTAGATGAATCATTACAATAATTTATTACAGAATAGATAAAACATAATATCCGATAAAATGAATTTATTTTTTATACATAAATATAAATATTTTATATACCTCCATAGGTTTAGACTCATTAGGTATCAGAACTTCAACTACTCGAAAAACTGCAAGTACTGCTCCAAAGATGCAACTTCTAATTATACTTTCAGAAGTAGTGCTAGTTTTACTGCTCTTTTTACAATTCTCAATATCGATCCTACAAATATAACAAAATGTAATGAAAATCAATGTTAATTTTTTTAAAATGAACAAGCGATTAAAATCTAACAAATTTACCTATTATTTTGTTGGTTAAGAGCACTTGAAACATTGTTTTCTTCAATTTCCTTGACGATATTTTGATTTTGAGAATTCACATTTTTGTTTCCATTTTCCGTAGATTTAATTGATGATGCTGATGACGATGATGAAGATGATAATACTTTCAGTCTTTTTAAAGCTCTTGATTTTTTCATGTAAACGTAGCTCTTTTTCGGAAGCATTTCGAAGCGATCGTACACACGGACGCAAGCACGATGATCAAAACTTTATAAGGTTATAATTCTGTTGTTGACATTTCAGGGGTTAACTTTGTTTTTAAAATAATTACAAAGTCAGTTCCGGTAAACTGTATTCGACCAGTACCGAAACCTTTCATTAATGAAAATTGGCAAGTGACATCGGTGCAATACTGTTTTCCAACATTTGGGCCGAGAACTGGCATACGGATATATGGTTGCTAGTACTCAGCCATTATCGGTCCGTTATGTCAGTACTGGCAGTTCTTACATGGGTTATTTCTATAGTGATTTAACAGGACGTCAAATATCTCTGTTCTAGTCTAATGAAGTATTTCGCTATTCATTTAAAGAACAACTTCATTATCGAAAATCTAAGACTTGTACCCGTTTCGTGTAAAAAAGGAATATTTTGAGAGAGTATTTTAAAATCTAACGCTAGTAACACGCAAACGAGCCCAAGGCATTCAAATTATGCTTATTGCAACTCGCCACGACCGTTGTCCGCGTATTTTCCAATGTTTCCGGGGGGGGGGGCAATTTAATTTTTCAGATATGATATTAGATTATTACTTATTAACAATTTATTACTCAATTATTTTGTAAAGTTTTTCGAAAAATAAAAAGTATTTCCCATGTATAAATACTATACTATAATACTAAGTGCATTATAAAGTGTGTTTTTGTATACACTGAAAACGTTGGACAGTATTGAAAAAGTACTTGTTTCGAATTGAAATAGATTGTTACATTATGTTTGTTATGTTACGTTTATGTTAGCAGGAATAAGGTATACCCTGCGTAGAAGTGCATGTGGGGTATAAAACGCACTAATAACTTCATATCGTTAATATTTAAAAGTTCGTGAAAAAATCCATTGCAGCCGAATGTACATGGCTCCATAATTTACGCAGTCTAGCCAAAGGTTTAAATTAAATATATGTATGTACAGACTTATTGATTATGTTAATGCAATGCAGATAATTCTTTTGTCTTGAAATTATATTATAAGAAGTCATAATGAAGTTGTATTTTATCATAATTCTATATTCTAAAAAATATATCTCTGGAACATTGTTCTCTCGATCAAATGCAACATTCTGCAGGGGCAAAATGACTATCATAACAGCGGTGGCCCTCGCTATTGAGAGTAGTGTACCATTAAAAATACTGAGAAGTAGTAATTATTTTCAGCGCCTAACGCAAAGACCAGCTCTTTTGATATGGTTCCTCTCGGAAAGTAGCACGATTTTCGACTTCCCTACGAAGAAATTTAATACAAATATGGGGGCAAAATAAAATGATCATTTTATTTTTTATTTGATTATCTTGTACTTTGTGTAATATTGAAAACTACACTTTCTACAAGACATACTTTCTGAAATAATTTAATGTTACGCGTTACGCGTCCCTCGGTCGTTCCGGAGACTTCACAAGTTATTCAAAATGTTTTACCTCATCTTTTGCAGATATTACATCATTCGTTTAAAATTATACGTGTGTAACTCTGTCAAACTTTTTCAATTTGGAGTACTACATGATAGTTTCTTATTTTATGATAGCACTTTATACTTTGAGGTATACTATAATATCAGAGATGAGTAGATCTCTGATAATATATATATATATATATTATAGTATACCTCAAATACCTCAAATATATATATATATATATATATATATATAGGGTGGATGTCCGTACTACTGACACCCCACCCAACTACTGACACCCAAATCTATTTTAGTATAAATAAAATATAAACTCTATCAAATAATATCTGAAAAAAATATATAAACAATCCGTAACTGTTATTAGTATAATGAATAAACAAACGTGACATATTTTAATTTCAGAAACTTTTAAAAAATAATAATAAAATTCGAGGCTACGAGATAGAGAAGACTATTATTTATATATTTAGGCGATATATGCAATAAAAAATAGTTTAATAGGTAATATTTATATACCAGATATATCTACTAGATAAAAAAGAAGACTTATCAAAGGCATTTTATTTAATTATTGGATGGCAGCGTTAGGTACAAGCGTTTCAAACATTTTCGTATTATTGACATGGCAGTAGTTCTGCAAGAAAACGGCGCATTTGCCCAACTATACTGACACTGCCGCGCGAGTTAGTGAGTACAATCTATAATCCTCCTTGGCTTCAGCGGTGACGTTCATTTTAAACGATGTTTAACGCTTGCTGGGGAAAGATTTCAAATATTTGTGACAATACATTTAAACTAAACATTTAGTTATCTATACGTAAAAGCTTAAGTCCAAAGTATACTTTATGAATGTTATTTAATTAATAGGTTTTAGTCAAAAAACCAATCGACTATAAAATGGCCGCTTGGAAAGAAATGGGTTAAGAACACAGAGTGCCAAATCAGTTGCCCCATTAACCAAGCTTACCGGGACAAAATCGCGGCAATAGTTGTTGTGCAATGTTTGTCAGCAATTTGCTTCCAACTTACGCTCAAGAAATGACGAATATCAAGGATTGATGTCAATGTGCCGTAAAATTGACTGCACATGCTAGCCACCAAATTGCTGCCATATACGGACGCAGATTTACTTACATTTGATGTGTAACTGTTGCTGCAAATTTTGTACATCAATTTGCTTTCAACTTGTTTTGAATATTATTAATATATTATATTATTTTATTTTCAATATTATTCACGTAATATTCAATAAAATTACTCATATATGCGACAGTGCAAGAGAGAAAGGGAAGAAATTAATAACAGCATATTGATGGAAATTTGTGTAACACAAAAATCGAGAAATGTGACAACAATATGATGTCAATGTATGCCTATGATACGCCTGCACACCATGAGCAATAGTTGCTGTAATTTTGCCTTCACTTTGCCCTCATAATTTACTTCAATACTTGATACAAAATTTCCAGCATATACGGACGCAGTTTTACGTCAAACTTACGGAAATCGATAGCAAAACGTGTATGTCAAATTGCTAACAATTTGCAATACATCTGGCTAATGGGGTGGAAGCGTTTTTTGTATAAGTATAAGACAAGAATTAACATTTGTCTTTCAAAGATGCCATTAATGTACATTACTTATTACCCTGCTAAAAATATGCGATTGAAGTCAATTAAATTAGAAACATTGACTAACTATTCGCCATATAATGCCTAATTTTATGGTGTGTAGTCAATTTATGGCCTATATAATGGTCAACAACCCAGCTTATGGCCGACGGTTTATGGCCAAAAGGTGGTGTAATTTATAGAATATATATATACCAATCAACGTTAGCCTTATGTTTATGTTTATTGTATATACGATAAATAAGATGAATACAAACTTATTTCTCTTATATCTGTATATTTCCGGTGTATATATATATATATATATATATATATATATATATATATATATATATATATATATATATATATATATATATATATATATACTAATCAATGTTATTCTTGCGTCTTATGTTCTTATATGCTTTTAGCGAGCAAACCACCTAAGCGCCCGACGCCGTTCGCGTGCGCATATACTTATACTATACTATACTAGGCATCATGGGCATATATTTTACGTATAGAATCAGAGTTAAAATTTGTAGAATGTATAAATACTGCAACTTCGCTTATATATCTCCTCATGCCAGTAAACTAAATTTTATATTGTAAATTCGTTTAATCAAAAAACATTGTGCGAATTTAAACTTTTATACATGTATTTGAGGTTATAGTACATTTATCTTTACTCATATTATGGTCAACTTATGGTGTAAATGTTGGCTACAAATTGACCACGGAAGTTGGTCAATAGATAGCGAACAGGCCATAAATGATGGTCAATTTTCTACCAGGGTATATTTAGTATTGATTTCTATATATTTAAATCGACTTCTATAACAGAATAGTTCATTTTTTTTCGTATTGTATTTAATTACAATTTAGATAATACAGTTCAATGAATTTTAATATATTCCAATACTATTTGAATTTATCTAATTCAGTGTATAATTTGACTATAAAACTTCTATCCACATTAATTTATTTTTATGAATTTCAAACGTAAATAGATTTTAATACAGCTTATTCGTATAAGCCCTGAATTAACTTTAATCACGTTTGATAAATGAAAATTTTATTGAATTTTGTAGGTTGTGAAATTTATGAAATTGTAGGAAGCTACATGCTAATCAATTGTCAGTGGTTTTTTTACAAATAATTCAAATGTTAATTTATTAGAACAATAAATGAATTAGAATAATTAACATTAATAAAAAATGGTACACTTTGAACTTTTTGCACTTATCGTCTACACAATGAATCATTACCTTAATCTACTATAAATAATACTTTTATAAAAGGTTCTCTCGGTTGATATTTCAAAAAGTAATATTAGGTATTAATTAGGTTAATCTCACTCCAAACGGAATTAATTTATCGTAAGCATAAACAAATTGTTTCATGCTATTTTTGACAAATCGTACAAATTACATGTGTAATATTTATTTATTTTATTTAAATTATTTAAATTATTACTTATGACTGTACCATTACTTTTTGATAATATACGTATTTTCTATGAAACCACCTTTATTCAATTGGCCTCATATTGATTGTGACAACTCATAAGCCCCATACAAGGCAATAGGTAAGAATACAAAATTTATTTTTTGATGGGCACTAAGTGTGCATTTGATAGAGAATCTAAGCCGACGTATATCTTATGTGTATATCTTTTTGAAATTAAAAAAGAAAACTTAATTTGCAAAAGTTATAGTGTATTAAAAATCCTTTGAGTGACGTCACACCGTTAAAATATCAAAGGTGCCGACCGGAGTGACGTCACAATGTTTTTTAATGATTTAACTATAACTTCTTTCATTTTAAAGATATCGTGAAAATTCCAAAAGTTTACAAAGAAACTATACCTCGATCTACAAGAATACTCTGTCAACTAAAAATCGGTATTCTTCCCTATTAAAATCATTTATTAAATTAAATTATTAAATAACAAATACATAGAATACAATTATACAAAATAATTAGATATTAGATAAAATATTCGATCTATAGACATGAATAAAAAATAATTACATTTAATTAGTTAAATCTCTATTAAACTTAATTGACATGCATCAATTGACATGTATTATATTATAATGCTAAATCTTAATTCTATTTTGTTATATTAAATTTGATTAATACTATAAAATGATAAAAATCAATTGATACCAATTACATTGAATTGACTAAATACCTATTCAAATCAATAGACAATGAAAGAAAATGTATATCTTTCAATATATTTTTATAAACATAGATCTAATAGTTTTGAATTGAATTCTAAAGATTATATATATTTCTATTGCACTTTCCAAAATTAAGATTTAGCATTAAGTGCAATAGATTTTTTTATTGACTTTAATCTCATTTTTTTAACAGGGTAGAGCTTATAGTTATAAAAGTGGTAGTTAGCACCGCCCTTCGGACATTCTATTTTCGACGAATATTTTTCCTATACCTGCGCCTAATTCTAGAAAGAGGACCCTTCTTCGTTCGAACCTATTGTGCATAAGATTCTGTGGGCAGAAGCGCAGGTCAGAATTTTCCTCAGACTTTCAAGTTAAGTGGTATGCGTTAGAGCGGTTCAGGGGGAGGGGAGATGCACGGGAGGTCGGGAGGGATACGCGCATATGTACGCACTTTTCTGGAATATACATTGAAACACATCCTAGAGTCCTCTCGTACCCTGATTGAAACTAGTTGTCCTTATGTTTAAGTACAGAATTGTCTTCAGTTCTTCTACAAACGTCTAGTATACTAGTCGATCTTATTAATATTATATTATGGTTAAAAAAGATTATCTATGATATATAGATATGTATAATTAAATTTTCGCAAATGTACGTGGTATATTTTTTTACGATAATTGAAGAAAGAAGTGAACTATATGAAAAATATAATATTTTCATAAGTGATGTGTGTACTAGATGCAAACGTTATGTGAAATTAAAACTTTTTACATGTTTTTAAGAAGATAAACAAACTAACTGTTTGGAGTAAAAATAATTAGTTTGAGTTTCTATTCTTTTAGTGTTCATTTAATCTTTTACTTAAAATTACTACATCAAAATGGGGTAAGTCATGTTTCTTACAATATAATATTAGTATAAATTTATATATTACTTCAAATTTTAATAATATTTATAAATTTTTCAGAAACGTTTTATCAAACATTAGACATAATATAGAATCAGTTTTACATACGAATTCGGAAAGCTCTGATCATGATCAATCTAATTCTACCAAAATTTGTATTGGAAATAAAAAAACTTATGATCCTGAAGCAATCAATTACAAAGAATCCCAATATTTAGAGAATTGGTTCAAGAAAATAAAAATAAAATATTATTTTGCGAGGGTTTACTATTGCTCCCAATGTCAAATAGCTTTAAGAAATAAGCTGTCAGTTATATGCCATTATATGTTACATTTGCATAGAGAGCATAGTTTAGATTCGGATGACATTATACAATTCAACTTTAAGGAGGAATATGTGATCATTAATTGTATATTATGCAAAAAAACTATGTATTCTGATGAGGAATTAGTTAAACATTTAATATTTGAAGAACATAGAAAGATAGTAAAGCACTTGTCATACATAAATATTAAAAATGATTTTGATTTATCAAACAACTATACATGCAAGTCTTTGGGCAATGAAATTTCAGAAATTTCTAATCAATTTCAACTTACCAATATTTCAGATAGAATGTTTTGCGTATTGTGTAAAACTGTCATTCAAAATTCAGATATAAACGTGCATATTCATAAAACAGAGCATTGTGAAGAGCTGAGAAGGCATAAGGAATTGATATTAAGTGATCCTAAGACTTATAAAAGTAAACGACCAGTTGAATTAATAAAACGTGAATCAGCTCAATCATGTTCAACATTTTATATGTGTTTTATATGTAATAATAAATCATTTGATAATTTATTACAATTATCTGCACATTCAAATGAAGAAAATCACAAATATAAAATTAGAGTTCTTCATATGATTCTCAATACTGGAACAGGGAATATCAGAGAAAAAACATGTTATTGTAATATGTGCCTACTAAATATAAATACAGATAGCATCATGCAACATTTACCAGTTCCTGATGTACCTCTGAAATTAATTTTTTCCAATGAACTAAATAGATTAATAAAAAATCAGAATCCAAAAATACCAGAGGGTAACGACCATACAAAAGCAATTGATAGTGCCTTAAACAATTTTCAAATTCTGAATGAAAACTGTATGGTTTATAGAGATAAATATTATCATTGTGATATATGCAAACGTAAAATGACTGATATAAAAGCTGTAAGTTTGCATATTGCTAAGAAATCTCATAAAAATAAGTTAGTAATTGTCAACTCAAAAACCATAGAGAAACTAAGTCATTCAGCAAGTTTAACTAATATACAATTATCATTTGATTCTACATTAGCTGAAGAATATTTAATAGAAAAACATACTTTTAAAAATTCAAAATCTCTCAAATTTTGCAAATCTAATTTAACACTAAGTAATGATGCACTAGATGAATTAATTGATTTTGAATTAGATGAAAGGTATATGAAAATATCCGATATATCAGAAAATAGTCAACTCTCTAAAACAACTATTGATAACAACTCTAAGTGTTGTTTCAATAAAAAATATCGTTCACATTTTAATGATTTTATTGAGCTATGTATCAAACCAGGATGCAATAATATTTATAGTATTAATGCTGAAGAAGTCTGTCTATTACAGTTAGGTACAAAGTTAACTCTTCCTTTTCAGTCAGATAAACGGATTTGCATTCCATGTCATTCTCATTTTTTCAATTATTATTTGTATGATCACTTACATTGTAAATATCACATTGACAATTTATATAAAATGGTGAATATACACACTCAAACCATTTTAAGTAATATCAATTTTGATAAATTTTATATGGTAAAAATATCAAATGATCGCTATTTTTGTTATGCGTGTGGATTTGATACGTTTATATTTGATGTTGCAAATCATGTTAAATCAGAATATCATATTCTGAAAAGTAAATTTTGTAAATCTAATTCAGAATTGTTGTTCAATGAAATCATTGGTATTTCACAAAATTTATGGTACTATGCACAAGTATTTGTATGTGATATATGTAAACACAGGTTTGAATATGAACTAGATTTTATAGTACATTTGAAATCACAGAAACATATAAACAAATGTAATCAACTTACTGATACCATACTGAAATTTGGTGTATGTCCAGTATGCGTTACATGTTGGTATGGTGACTCTGATGCTTACAGTAAACACTGTCTTAATGATTTTCATAAACAATTTTTTACTCATAATGAATTCATGGTTCTTAATATGCCAATGATAGCAGTAGAAGCATTAAGTGAACCAAATGCCATTGTTACTTTCTTAATAAATGAATCGAATAAAACAATAAACCAACAACAAGATAAAGAACTTGAGTTGCTACAGGCAATTGAAATAAGCGTAGAATCTGTATATCCAAAAGCCAAAGCTTACATGTTTGGATCAAGGCTATCACACCTTGGGTGCCTTGATAGTGATGTAGATGTTTTCTTGGATTGTGAAAATGTACATTATAATACTGGATCAAAAGGCCAAGGTGAAAATTATCTAAGATCAGTAATAAATCTTTTTGAAAATCAACAAGAATATTGGATAATTGAAGAGATTTCTTTGGACTCAAGAGTGCCTATGATAAAATTAAGACATATACATACAAATCTTAAATGTGATGTTTCTTTTTCAAATAGACTTAGTGTGGAAAAGTCTAAACTTATTAAGTGAGTTAATTTTATTTTTAGTTAACATTTTTCTTGCATATATACGTATTTATAGATATTTTGTGTCTATTTACTATTACAGATACTTCAACATTGCTTTTCCTATTTGTCGACAAATGATTTTATATCTTAAGAAGTGGTTAAGTTTTTGTCGACTATCAGGATCAGATGGTATAACCACTTATGCTATTTCATGGTTTGTCATTTTTTATCTACAAATTAAAGGAATCCTACCGAGTGTACATCGACTTTTAGAAATTAATAATGAGTCTACAATTGTTGATGGTAATTAATTTAATAGCTTTGAAATATAAAATTTACTTAATCATGTATCAAAATTGAAATTTATTAATTTACATTTATGTTATCAAGGTTGGGAGTGTGTTCCAGATGCCATTTCAGTTGCCATTCCAGTTGCAGATACAGATTTTAAGTTTGAAGATTTATTAATAGGGTTTTTTTTATATTATGGAGTATTCGATCACTGCTCCAATGTGATTTGTCCATTTTTAGGAAAAATAATAACAAAGTATAATTTTGCAAACACCAATACATTACCAGAAGAAATGAAAATTTATAAACATCGAGTTACAAAAGATGAAGTTGAAATTTTTCGTTTCGACTCTCCTATGTGCATTCAAGATCCGGTAGATCATTCTCAAAACATTACACCAGCAGTATCAAAGTTTCAATTAAGAAGCTTTAGAAAATATTGTACTGATAGTGCAAAAATTATAATACATGAGAAAATGAAAATTTTTGAATAATACTGTTGATAATGCATTTCCTTAACTTAATAAACACTTTATTAAACCATTATCCATAGTATTGTATAAGTCAAATTTTCATTTTTCAGTGAAGTTAATACAAATAATTTAGTAGTTTCTAAGTACCTCTTATTTAATAAATCTGAATATTAGAAAAATTTATAATAGTTACAAATTTATATTATATATACTATTTTTTATTTTAAAGTCCTTGCTTAAAAAAATAGTTGTCTATAATTATAGTGAAATTTGTAAGTTAATTTTTCAATAAATTAGTATATAAAAATATCATATATTTTATCATAAAAAGTTGTAATTCGTTTCTATTTACACTGATTGACTATTAAAATATGTAATAAATAAATATACAAATTAAAGCTTCTTATTATGAATTCGTAAAATAAGCATTAAAGTTAGTTTTAGAGTAGATCTTTAACAAGTGCAATGCTAACAATGTAATAACATTTGTTTGCTTTCCATTCTGAGGGTTAATTGAGTTTTTGCAAAAAGTTTCTCTATGCCTTGATTAAATAGATTTTACACTACTAACGTTTTGAACTGTTCGAATTTTCACAGTTTACCTATTATTAATAATGTTACAGTGCTTTCAACATGTTGTAGATGACACATTAATACAGTGGTATCTATTTATGTTATATGAGTGTAACATCATTCAAAGGAACTTATTTATAGGCTATAACTTCTTTAGATTTCAATTGTTGTATTGAAAATTAAAAATAACTGAAGCATAGCCTTGTGTTCTTTATTTAAATCATAGATACTGCAACGAAAATATTGTTCATGCATATACCCAATTGGGACAATTTTAAAAATAATAAATACTTTGCAAATCTCAGACAAATAATTTAAGGTACACTGATCGACGTACAATTCTTATGGTTGAATACATTTAATTTTTTTTTTAAATCCTCCATTGAGATTAGCAAACACATGCATTTGATCCAATGAAATTGCAGTATTTCAAAAAAATTAAAATGCATTCAATCATAAAAATTCCACGTTGAATATACATATCTATACCATGCAGCACTGAATCTGTTAAAATAAAAATTTCAAATGCAAGTGAATATTTTCTATAATACAACTTCTCTATGTTTTAATTAAATATTAAAATAATTATAACTATTATTAAACTTCAAAATAAATGTTATAAAATATTTATTGCTCTAATTTAAGCAAAAGTATTTATCTGCAAATATATATAATTATAAAATTTTTAATAAAATTCCATATATCAAATTTTTATATAATGCCAATTTATTTACTACGAGTATTTTTTGAATTTTCAGACGAATTTTCTTTTACAATATCTTGTTTCCATACATATTCTTGTATGTATTTAGATTTTGTCATACACGAGTCCTTGCAAGTATAAACTGCCAAAATACCCCAATCAATACTGTCCAAATTATTTTCTAATTTTAAATAGACTAAAAGCTGTGGCATTATTTGGAATTCAAACTGTCTATCACCTCCACATTCTTCACATTTTGAAATATTTTGAGGTTGATTAGTTGATGAAATAAATAAAGGAATTCCTCCTCTGTTATATCTGTAGCAAATAAGTGAAGAAATCATTAATATATTTATACTTATTTTAAAAACTTTAAATATAACTTTTAATACCTTAACACTTGTTCAGGTTCGCTTTTTATTCTCTTCCGAAATTTAGAAAAGGTTTTGTCTTCTACATTATTTGCCATTTTTAACAGATCATCATCTATATCTCTTTCTGATTGAAGAGAACCTGCTTGTCCAGACTTCACAAGTTCTTCAAATTTTTTGAGTTCATATTCTTCAGTCAGGGCATTATCATTCTCCTGATTAAACTCTTCTTTTTCGGTTACAAGTTCAAACTGAGGAAATAAAAATTTCTCATCCGTAAAAGACTGCTCACTGCCACACAATTTTTTGTGACTTTTCTTCCAGTCCCAAACCTGATGTGAACGACAACAGTAGTTGACTTTCTTACACTTTGCACAATGACTAGATGAAAAAATACCACAAACGATACATGTTTTTGACCATTTTTCTGTGCCTACAATCAAAATAGAATATAAAACATTTTGTAAAAGAAAATAAAATACAATAGTAAAGTAAAGTAACTAACTTATGTCTAATCTCCAGTCTTTTTGTTCTACTGGTGGATCTGATGGATAAAATTCATTTGTCCGTTCCAACTGCGATCGTAGTACTTTTATGTTACCACTGCAATTTTCCTTACAGCAACCTGGATTTTTACAAACGAACACATATAATGTCCTGTGAAACGCTCTGGCATCTTCTTCGTATGGTGCATACACTTGGCACAGAAAAACACAAGGATCTGCGCAATAGTCGCAAGCAAGTTGCTTTGCATCCGGTATGTTTTTCAAGTCCAGCCAAGCCGGTTTACCGCCGATTTTGCTGGGGAAAAATCGACTTTCCAATCGCCACGACTCGCATTCTTCCACAAAACCAATGTCGATTATGTCGCACATAACTTTATACAATATTTTTTACTGTAAATATATATTATTCAAAACATTGGTTTCTTCTTATGATGTTTACGATTGTAACACACGTGCTTTCTGCTTTCTACAATTCTGCAATGTTGCCAATGTGATGACCCAACTGGAGTTAGGTTAGGTATTATTACATTACACCACATTACCAAAGAAGATCTATCTTCTTTGACATTACTATCTACTTAGCTACAGATCACAACAAGAATTATAACCTATAAATAGCATAGCTTTCAACAAATGCATAACACATCATACCTATTACATAATTCCATTTTTCAAAGTAACTTTACAAATGAAAGACTACTTATTTAAAAATTTTTGTTGCAATATTACTCGAATAAAAATTAAAATAATAACAGCTGTTCAAACGTTCTCAAAATTATACCACCAGAGTGCTCTGTAATACCAAACATTTTTTAGTTGTTTCCCATCTCGACACAGTTTTCAGACCTAATGTTCTTCGACTCTTCAATCCATAGTGTCCTGTGTTTTGTGTGTGCCTTGTGATCCTTTACGAAAGAACTGTAGCTGTCATCGCCTACTTGTTGACCATTTTTGATCGAAGGTTTTTCAAAATTTCCTCAATCAGCAGGGGGAAAAATGGCAGCGTGCCTGGAAAACATTCAGATACCGACTTGCGTGTGGTTCGAGAGTGGCGAGAAGAGAAATGCCGTGGCGTCGATGCTCGCTGGAACATTGGTTAGTAACGCAAAAGTTCACTTGCTTCTATAGGTCCATTCTCGTTTTTTCCTTTTGTCTGCTGAGAAAACATTTTTTTTTAATTTTACGAGTCATGCGATTATTATTGTCTCTTGACGTTTATCAATTTTAAATTTTGCATTATTTTTTGCAATTTATTGAACTTTTTGATAAGAAAAGTTGTTTGCTTGTGTTAAGGTTAATTTTGGAGCACTCATAATTTTGTCTTTTCTGAAAAGTAAAATAGTTTTTTGGATTCTTTTTAGTAGAATCTGAAATTTCAATGACATTTTCAAAGAAACTTACAAAGCATTTTTTAAATTCTATTTTTAATTTTTAATATTTAAATATATTTTTGACAAAGTATATGAAACGATTAAATTATTTAAAAAAACCAACCTTATATAATACATTTTTAATAGTGCAGATTTAATCCCACTAAATCTTTGTTACAGTTCTTCTTAGGATGGTGGTTCATAATTGATGCTCATGCAAAGTATCCAAATGAAATGTCAAATGCCTACCATGTTTGTGGAATTTTCGGCACCATGTCACTATTAATGTAAGTAAGAATAATAAGATAACTAATTTATAACAGAATTTTAAAATAAACTTTACAATTCTTAATTGCAGGGTAAATTCAGTGACTAATGCTCAAATCAGAGGTGATGCCTACAATGGCGGTTGCTTAGGACCTCGAGGAGCCAGAGGATGGCTTTTTATTGGTCTTGTTATGGGCTTTGCTGCTGTCATAGCAGCTTGCTGGATCCTGTTCGCTGATTTTGTTGCTGCAGGTCAGTTATATAATATTTTGGTCTTACCTTAATATTTTAATTAGTGCTTTCTTTATTTGAGACAAATTAAGTCACATAATATTGTTAAAAAATATTTTTTTATGAAAAACATAGATCAATGTAAAATTATTAAAATCGTTCGTACAAATTCTTTTATTTTCAGATCTACCACACCCTTGGCCTGGCGTTGGTTTGTTCTTGCAAAATGTGTTCATCTTCTTGGGCTCATTGACATACAAGTTTGGACGCTCAGAAGACAATTGGGGCTGAACTGTTGGTAGTTAATAAATATTTATTTCAGAATTAAAAAAAAATGTATAAAAGTATCACCTGACTAATACCATCTGTTTTTTATGTATATACATGCGTAAAAATATGTTATTTTCTACGCTTTAAGCTTTTCTACAAGTTTGATGGAATTATACAATTTATACATAATATCACTGGTCTATGTTTAAAAATGTATAACAACGATATACTGAATAACTTATAATAACTTTTAATCTTTGATCAATTTTTATTATTTAAGCACTGAAAAACTATGAAGTATTTAACTATACATTGAGGGATGTAAAGTATTTGTAATTTAAAGTTTACAGTTTGAATAAAGTATGTTTGTTTCGATAATAAACAATTATTTGTTAATTTACTGTATACCTTTACCTTGTATTATAAAATTAATCAGTAAAATCATGATAAGCAGATGTATATATGTAATGTAATCTATATAATAAAAACTCCGAACACCAATATAGAAGTAAATAGTAGCGCGGGCGCTGCGGCTTCGTCTGCTTCTCAAACTCGCCTTCGTGGCGCTACCGCGCCACTTGATATAGATATACGATTCGATCACGCTCGCATGGTAATGAAGACGAGCAAGACCGAAAAATTGTAACTCGTAAACTAACCTTACCTTAAACGTTTTTGTACTGCCGAGTGCCGCGTTGTTCATTAACCCACGTGCTGAACATGCGATTATATTTCTTAAAAATTTTTAAACAAAAAATAACTTTTTCCAACAATTTTCGATAAAAAATGTCGTGTAAAATACACAACGTTCGTTTTTATAATTTAGAACCAAAATCAGTGACTTGTTTTTCTTATGAACCAAAGAGTAAGAAATTAGCTCTTGCAAGGTTAGTTTGATTTTACCATATTACTTGTTATTTATTTTTTTAATTAAAAAATTAAGTAAGCTCTATAATTAATTGCGTTATTATATTTTAAATAAATTGAAATGTTACCCTTTTGTTGTTTTCTTTAATAGCTTTTCAAAATTTTAATTGTTTATTATTATGAAACTATAAGTTAATAAACGTTATATTGATGATTTTTCAATTTTATATATTAAGTTTTGATGTTTACTGTATCATAAGCTTTATTTATATATTTTATTAAATCAAAAAAATTTAATCACAATCGTAACTACCAGAATATTATGAGTAATTAACATGAAATTGTAATATTTCTCTATATTATAAAACCCAAAATTAAGAAATTTTGAAATTTATTTTTACAGAAATGACAACTCATTAGAGATTTGGAATATTGGCAATGCTCCCTTCATTGAATCAACTATTGCTGGACAAGCAGATAATTCTATTGAAGCTATACTGTGGATTGGCTTTAGATTATTTACGTGTGGACTTAGTGGTATGATTACAGAGTATGATTTGACTACTCTGAGCATAAAAAATGAAGTTGCAGTAACAGGTGGAGCAGCTTGGTGCATGGACATCAATCACGATCAGACACGTTTGGCTGTTGGGACAGAAGATGGTTATATCAATACTTTCTTCATAACGGAAGAATCATTAATGTACGAAAAGATCTTTGACAAACAGAAGGGAAGAATATTGTGTATCAAATGGGACATCACAGGAGAAATGATTTTTAGTGGTTCTGTTGACACTGTAAGAGTTTGGAATGCATCATCTGGCCATGCTATACACAAAATGATAACTGCTAGAAAAGATGCAAAGAAAGAAACAATAGTTTGGTGCTTAGCAGTGAGTAATGATAATATGATAATATCTGGTGATTCTCGTGGTACTTTGTCAGTTTGGGATTCAAATATGGGTACCTTGATAGAATTTCATGACAGCCATGCTGCTGATATTCTTTCAATTACTATGTCACATGATAAAAATGTAATTTACTGTGCTGGTGTTGACCCTGTCATTCGCACATTTTCCAAAGTAACCGTTAAATCCACAGGAAGGGCACAGTGGGTCAGAGGTATTGAAAGAAGATTGCATATACATGATGTGCGGGCTCTTGTCGAAGCAGATGGTAAATTATATTCCGCTGGAGTAGATGGTTATTTGGCGCAATCCAGTTATCCACCTAAAATTCTAGTCAAGTATCCTCCACTACTGCAACCTCCTTGCGTTTATGTGTGTCCAAAATCAAGATGTGTAATGTTAAGGTATCACAATTATTTGGAAGTGTGGAGACTTGGAACTGCTATAAAAAGTAGTCAAGAAAATGCACAACCAGGATTTCTGCATCAATTAGAAGAAGAACCTATAAAAATTTTACAACTTAAAAGTAAACTAGATGAAAACATTATTACTTGTGCTATTACTAAGGACTCTAGGATTATTGTGTATTCAACAGAAACTCACCTTCGAGTGTTTAGTTTTAATGTAATTAATGGAGTTTCAGAACTTTCTAAACAAGATAGTGATGTGCCCAAAAAAAGGGTACAGAAAATGCTCTTTAGTTCAAACAGTAAACTTTTTGTTACCGTGAATAATGAAGGATGTGGAAATGTTATAACTTTATACAAAGTGAACAAAGAGTATTATTTAACTTTTCATGGGTCTTTCACAACAGATAAAGAACAAATTAAGAATGTTGGTTTATTGTGCTTTTCACCTGATAATAAATACCTTATCTGTTCTGATTATGAAAGTCATATAGCAATATATAATATCAAAGGTGATCTAAGTCCAGGATCCTTAGAAGCTTGGCCTCTTCCTAAATACAGCTGTCCTCCAACAGCTATGGCTGTGCAACAAAATACGAATAATTTGGTCGTAGTATACTCTGATCATAAGGTAATTAATATTTTTCTTATATTTATCATGATTGATTCAATAATGGTTAATTAAAATAAATACTTTATTTTTATTATAAACCATGTTTAAATTCTATTTTTCTTTCATATAAAATGTCAAATGAAGTTTTACATACAATTTGATAAAAAGATAAATGATAATATTACTTTTTTCAAAATGTTACAAATTATATCGATTGCTTATTGTTACAGATCATAGAATATAGTATCCCTAGGCGAAAATATACTGAATTCTCAAGAAATTTACAAGGTCGTTTGCCAGCTCAGTGGTTAGCAAGGCCTTTCCCCATAACTAATATTGCCTTTGATCAGAATAATGAGAATATTATAATTATGCATGATGATACAACAGTGTTTGTTATCAATAAGTGTAGTGATCTTCCAAACTCAACAGCCAAAATACCTAAACTTGAAAATGGTGATTACAGAGAGGAAAGCAGTACAGGTTCGAGCTCTCATTCTCAACATGCAATTCAAGTTGTAAAAAAGTATAAGGTATTTATCATATTTCTTTAACATGCAATTTATTTATTATTGATTATTTTTAATGATCTTTACTTTTAATGAAACATTTATTTATAGCACTTAGTACATTTGGCTTGGGTTAATAGTACAGAAATGGTCGCTGTAGAAGTAAACCCAACTTCGTTGTCAGAGAAGTTACCACCAACATTAAAACAAAAACGGTTTGGCATATAAATGCAATTATAACTGTTTTAGTTATTTTTAAAAATTTGAAAACTCATACATCATTAAATATTATAACTACTTGCATAATAGTATATTTAATGCAGATAATTATAAATTTCATACTTTTATAAATAGATACAATTATAAAAAATGTAAAAATGATTAATTCTGTATAAAATAAATGTAAAAATAATATTTTAAAATTTAATCATCTGCTCAATTATATTAGTAAAGTACTTGATTTAACTACAAAGATGCATCAGTTGTACTATAACGAAAGTAGCAAATGTATATTTTAATTACATTATGCCATGAATTTAATTCAAGAAGCACTAAGATGTGATAATACACAATAATATTTCTTTTAGATAGAATTTCTATTGAAAATGTGTACATAAATAAGATATCTATGTTACATTTTTACAATTTATATATATTACTTTCTATATTAAAAAAAAATAATAAAAAAATCATTTATCACACTTATTGTTAAAACAATTTTATCGACTGTAAAGCGTATTTTTTACTAATAAATAAATAGAAGCATATAGTTAATTCTTATACAATTCAATAAAAATTTTATTGCCAAAAAGCATTCATTATGGGGTCACCTACATTGCAATGAGTCAAAACATCGGTTTTTGAGAAATAACATTTTCTTAAAGTATATAGCGTCTTATAAATGTTCCCTCAAAATTTCAAGTCAATCTGACAAAAACTTTTCGAAATGCAGCGCCCGGAGCTGGGGTATCCGCGCATGACATATCTGATGCTCTAAATACTTTGAACGTGTTTTTCTCAAAGTGCACTTTTTCGAAAACCTCGTCTCATGTGCGGTGATTACGATTTTTCGATAACCGCTTTATTGATTGATTTGAAATTTTGCATAGTTTTAATTTGATAGATGTAAATAAAATATAAATTTACACAAAAATTTTTTTTAATGACCGCTATTTTGTCTCCGTTTATTAAAAAAATCTTCGATTAAAGAATTACATTAACGAAATCTTTTTTATTTTTTATTTCGGATACCTAATTTGTCACAGCAGTGTTCACATTCAGTGGTCACAGCAAAGTAGGGTCCACAATTTACTGTTTGCGACTTTGCAAAAATAATATATTTCTGTGGGTTCCCGGAAAAACTACTTAAGTCCACTTTTCATGTTTTTGAGATATTAAGGTTTAAAGTTTTTAATTTCCATTTAAACTAATGTTAAAAATATTCATAAATAGGTGTTAGGGTCACTTATTTTTGCACTTTCTTGATTTTTTGCAGTTTTATCTGAAAATATACTATGTAAGGGTACTAAAATCGCTCATAACTCAATTTACAAAAAAATGGACTGAAGTCGTTCGTACACTCTAAACCCAAAAGTGTAAAATCTGGAAGTAAAAAGATTAAAATGCAGCTTTTAATTCATGAAAAGTATTGATTTGAAGATTTTATTCTCTATGTGGTTTAATTTTATAATTTACACTTTTGACAAAGATTAAAACGTACATTTTAAACTTTGTAAAGTGTAAAAAGTTTTCGTATATCTTGAAAAGATTAATTTTATGAATTCACACTTTTAAAAAAGATTAAAATGTACATTTTAAACTTTGTAAAGTCTAAAAAGTTATCGCATCTCTTAAAAAGATTGATTCCATCAATTCACACTTTTGACAAAGATTAAAATGTGCATTTTAAACTTTCTATAAAGTTTAAAAAAAACTTGCCAGGAATTACTAAAGCACGGACATTTCGATTTAAAATGGGCCTGCCTGTAAATAACAGTTTTGAGGTTATTGGGTTTTTAGGTTAAAGCTTGGCCTGTTTGTGTATAAAAATTTGGAGGTTATGGGATATGGGATATTGAGGTGTAAGCTTGGCCTATCTGTGCGTGAGGGTTGGGTTGGGTTGGATTTAAGATTGGCTTAATCGTGTGTGTATAGCAGTTTTGAGCTTATGGGGTATTAGGTTAAAGCTTGGCCTGTTTGTGTATAAAAATTTGGAGGTTATGGGATATTGAGGTGTAAGCTTGGCCTATCTGTGTGTGAGGGTTGGGTTGGGTTGGATTTAAGATTGGCTTAATCGTGTGTGTATAGCAGTTTTGGGGTTATAGGGTATTTGGGTTAAAGTTCGGCCTGTAATGTATAAGAATTTCGAGATTATGAAATAAGTAGATTTATAATTGGTCTGTTTCGATCTATAAATGTTTACAGGTTATGGAGCATTCAGGATTGAAGCTGGATCTATCTGCGTATGCGTGTTTTGAGGTTATAGGGTATTCAACAAGTTCGGCCTGTCTGTGAATAAATGTATTGCGGTTATTGAGATTTTCGATTTTAGCTTGATAAGATTTTTACCAGGGCGAGAGGAAAAGTATTCTTGGGTCATGACCTCGAACAAATATTTGTATTTTTGTACCTAGACATCTTCTCCGAGAGCTTTAAGCTTCCTAGACAACGTATATATAGCTTGATTTTTTTCCAGTCACGAGATTTACGAGCTTAATCATCCGCAAAAGTGTAGTAGATGATTTTAATCTTTCTGCAGAACCCACAAAAGTGTAAATTGTTGGAATTAATCTTTTTAAGAAATACGATAATTTTTACACTTTATAGAAAGTTTAAAATGTACATTTTAATCTTTGTCAAAAGTGTGAATTGATGGAATCAATCTTTTTAAGAGATGCGATAACTTTTTATACTTTACAAAGTTTAAAATGTACATTTTAATCTTTTTTAAAAGTGTGAATTCATAAAATTAATCTTTTCAAGATATACGAAAACTTTTTACACTTTACAAAGTTTAAAATGTACGTTTTAATCTTTGTCAAAAGTGTAAAATTATAAAATTAAACCACATAGAGAATAAAATCTTCAAATCAATACTTTTCATGAATTAAAAGCTGCATTTTAATCTTTTTACTTCCAGATTTTACACTTTTGGGTTTAGAGTGTAAATATGTACTCTTTTTAAAAAAACGGTTGAAAGAGAATAAGTAAATATTTTTAAATTGAAAATCCTCAAAAAATACGACTCACAACTGTAGATAACCCGTTAAACTAAATGATACATTACAATTTTTTTTAATGTTCATATAATTTATACAATTATTGTTTTATATTTTCATAAAAGATTATATTGCTAATATTTATTAATTTTTATTAGTTATTTGAATGTTACTATAGACAATCTATTCGAATTAATAGTATATATAAAAGACTCTTTTGTTCAACCCTTTAGTAGATCTAAGTATATATTAAAGGGAAGCCGGATACCGACAATGTAGTTTTTCGTTTTACTCAAAGAATAAATGAGATTTTCAAATTTTGCGAACGAACGCATAATCTATTTATCACTAAGAATGTGCGTACGTTCGTAAAATTTTATTAAAGTAAAAATTGATGGGGTAAAACGAAAAATCGATAATATCGGTAACTGGATATAAGGTATAGAACTCTCGACATCCTCTTAAACCTATTATTCTCTATCAAATATGAGTAGTATTTTAAGAAAGAGAGAAAGTCAATTAAGTATAATAATTTTTCGCTTTGAATTTTACTGACCCTTACATTTTGTCAATTGATTTTTATGTATGACAATTATCGTCAGGATTCACAGGGGTACCCTAAAATGCCTACGGTGCCTAATAACATTAATATGAAAACGAAATTCGAAAACACATTATTTACTCAAGAGTATAATAGGTACACAACATTTATTACATTAAAAATGTTCCCTCTCGACCCTAATTAAAAATTTTAGAAGTGAACGCAAACGGACTTAAAAAAATAATGCTTTATGTCGAAAGTAAAAAATTTTTTTTTTTAAATGTATGGGATTATAAAAGTAAATATAAACTCAATATTTAATTTTAATTACACTTTATTTAATCAAATGTCAACAATAGATTAAATGATACAATAATTAATAATACATTAATTAATATCGAACTACAACTTTTTTAGCCGAAACTATCAAGGCGAGATTTTGTATTGACCGAGACTCGATCCTGCACGAGATTTCTTGATTTGGTCTAAATTTTCTTAATTTGACCGAGATTTCTCGACCGCACCAAGAATCTTGATCAAGATTTCTCGACCCCACCCGAAAATCCGGGTCCTTTGCGATATTTTTCGATCCCAACCGAGAATAGATCTTTGTGTATTAATTTCCATTTTATTATATGAGGAAAAGTAATATATGATGAGTGACTCATTTTTACGATTAAATTTATTAACATTTAATTTAAAATTTTAAAGTATATATGTCCCCTAACCCTTTCAGGGGCAGTGGTGTACGTATACGTACCACCTTTTTGCTTTCAGTTTTTTCTGTATTTCGGACGTATTTTTCAGTGCTCCTATGCGTGTGAGTACTTTTTGGACTCTTGAGATGATAAGTTATAAGTTTTGTATAGAAAAGTATGCAAATTTATTTATTTATAAATAGTTATAAACAATTGAATGACAAAAAACTCGTTTTTCTTCGTAAAAAATCGTTTATTCTTGAACGAAAAACTCTAGAGCTCTGAAATTTATTTTATCTATAGTCCGTGTCCAGCTCTATAATATATATTTTTTTCACATTTTTTCGCACGCTAAAAATGTTTAGAATGATTGATCTTTTAAACATGAGAAGTTTTCTGGACACGGTAAAAAATGTATCTTTTTGAGTTTAACCCAGGCATGCCCCCTTACGGGGACATATGTACTTTTAAATTTTAAATTAAGTGTTAATAAATGTAATCGTAAAAATGAGTCACTCATCATATGTTACTTTTTTTCGGTAAAGCACATTTTATCAAAATATGACGGAAAAATTAAAAAAATATTTTCTATAATCCTTAGGTCTCTTTGATTGGCCATAATATAAATCTCTATATTTCCTTGGCTCCGCAAGGTTTTGAGAGCCAACATGATCGAATTGGCGATTTCAAGATTTTATTATATTCAAAAAACATGTACTTATGATATGAATGTGGCAATTAGTATATAACTTTATTCAGCTTCTCTTTTTAATTCATATTTCGTAATAAATTTTTTTTTAAATCGAATAGCTTTGGCATAAAAAGACTATATCTATGGTGAATATTTTTTATGTACAAATTCACACATGACCAACAGAATTTTTAAAATATTTTGCTTTATATTTTTATAAAATATTCGTATTTACTGAAATAGAACAGGTATTATAGGACAAGTGAGTCATTTGTACCTTATATGTATTATCAATTAATTGAAAATTTAAAGATGTAATGTGCCATTAAAGAAAATACATATATTGATGTTTCAAAACAATTTTTCAATGCAAATAACGCGATGAATACGTTTGAAAAAGACGCGGGAATCTGATCTCTCCCTCGCACTTACGTACGTGCATGTACGCGCACCGCAGGCGCGTCGGCGCACAGTCACGTGGTACGCTATGGCAACGACTCTCTCAGATGCTACAGTTGCTGCTCATGTATATAGATATACTGGCGTTGCGTAAATATAAAAATCACTCTTGTTATTTATTTCTCACTCATCGAAAATTAATTAATTGTGCTTTGTTATGCATTAGTGTCTCCTGAATAACGTGCTGCAAACTGTTTTGGCATAGCGTTCACCATTTCGGAGAAAAGAGCCAAAAAAGTTTGTTTACTGATTTCACCCATTACGACACATTTTTTAACTTTTTTGTGTAGGAATAAAAAGTTTCTAATTGACTAAAGATACTAAATATCGACATTGCAGAGCTGGAGGTGAAAAGTGAATTTGAGACCTTCGTTTACTGGACTACCGGCACCAGTGGTGGGGTCAGTGGTTGTGTGGCGGATCGATCACGAAAGTTAAGCAGCGTTGGGCGTTGTCGTACTTGGATGCATGACCGATGACACAATTAATGGTGGGCATCATCAATGGTGTTTTTGTCCGCTAGGTAAGGAATGATACTTGATTTGCAAGTTGATTTCCCCCACGCAGGTGGTGGGGATATTATCCTGTAAAAGTCCGATGAAGGGTATACAGGTAGGAAAGGTAATATGGAAAAAAATATGAGAATATATGACTATTTCATCTTTAAATAGATTTATTCAGAAGTTAGTTGCTGAATGTAAAGAAAATAATGAATACGGGTGATTCTCCATAAGACTGAAATAGGGCTTCCGCCAAGATCAAGTCTATCTTGGCATCGTCTGAATCTCTTCTCGAAATGTCAAAACAGAACCAAGATAAGACCTTACTTCAAAGTTTCAAGACAAGGGCAAGACCTCACTGGCCCAGTACTGGCTTTAAGCAGATAAATAGTGTATAACTCAAATATCTGCATCTATTTATGACTTATGCAAAGAAATCATCATTAAAAGTATGGTATTCCGCCAGTAATGGCGTTGCCCGGACATATTTGAACCTATTTTACTTATTTTAATACCTGGTATATTTCCATTTTTGGCAGTGTAATTTATTATACCACCAAACTACGTAAAATAGGTTTAAAAAAATATCCCCGGGATCCAAAACATGTGGTATCATCCGGATGGTACCCCATGTTGAGGTGGGCCTAGGAAAATTTAAAATTTTTTTTTAACATTTTAAAATCACAAAAGTATTCGAGAAAAGTAAGCGACGAGTACTTTGATCGGATACTTTTTTCGGATATTCAGTATTCGACGAAAGTATCCGTAACTCAATATCCGATCAAAGTATCCGATGGATACTTTTTAAAATCGCGTATATCGGTTTAATACATGGTTTACAATGCTTAGAAATTTATATTTTGTACTTTTTTGTCGATATTTACAGAAAACAGAATAGTGTCCGAAAATATTTTGCGGTTGAATACTTTCCGAACTCGGCCATAAACCGTACACCCATAAACACTAAACCCAAAAATTCACAATCCTTAAACCCATAAATCGAAAACTCAAGAATTCTAAGATCGTAAACCCATAAATCCAAAACCTAGCATTTTTAAACCCGTAAACTCAGAAATCATAAACCTATAAAAAGATCTGAGTGCATTAACACTAAATCCCTTAAATTGTATACATAAATTCCTAACACTTATAAACTGTAATCCCATAAAATCTAAATCCATTAATCCTAAATCTACACCCGTATACCCATGCCTAGACCTTAAATCCATAATATGTGGAATATGGAAATGTAAGTAAACTATATATCGCTAGAAGAACATTTTTAATTTTACTATATATTAGCAATGTTTCAAATGTAGCATTAAGGGGTCGTCCATAAACTACATTGCCAATTTTTTGCTAATTTGACCCTCGACCCACTCTCCCCTTTTGTTGAGAATCGTAATTTGTCCCCCCCCCCCCCCTCGCGGGAATAACATAAGCTTAGGCGAAATCCCGATTTCATGCTTTGAATTATTAATTAACCTACAAGTATCCATTTATAAAAGAACCATAGCGATTAATATCGACATGGAGGCCTAAAGTATTGTTAGACGTATTTCTCGGCCAGCTATTGGAGCAGAATCGGAGCTATATTCACAAGCATTTAAAGTATTGGTGAGCGTACTCCTCGGTTTGCTATTAGTGAACAAACGAAGCTGTATTCGCGACGTTAAAACAGCTGAGCGACTTTCGATGTTTGTTTATAATTTTACCTATACCTATTTTTCTTTATAAATTTTTTATAATTAAAATTAATTTAAATGTTTATATAAAAAATAATTTGTTGCCATTGGGACCTAAAACAGCATTTAATGTTCCCTTCCCAAAGTGAATTATAAAATGTGTGTGTGTGTGTGTGTGAGTGTGTGTGTGTGTGTGTGGGTGGGTGGGTGGGTGTTTGTACGTACAAGGTGGGGGCAAGAAACCGCCCGTTTAAGGTGATGCTAAACCCCCTGTCACCGTCAAATATGGGGAACCACTTATTTCATTCAATTTTCAATTTTGAGCAAATATCTCTCTGGAAAGTTGTTGTTTTTTTCGATTAGGATAATAACGTTTCATAAAGGTATTTTCTAAAAATTCAAAATTAAATGAGAAAAGTGGTTCCTCGTATTTGTCGGTGACAGGTGGCTTTTGCATTACCTTAAAGACCTCCTTTGTTTTACTCTTGGAATCCTATTACATACCCGGGATTTTATATTAGTGAAAAGTTAGGGTTCACTTCGGGTATAGAGCATGTTTTTACTATTAAGACATAAGTTTATATTGCTGCTATTATGTTTCCATTTAAACACCTAAAATAATGTGCCTTAATATTTATAGTTATTTAAAAATAAAAATGTTAATCAATTTTTTAAAAAGAAAATTTGAAAAAAAATATATAAAAATTTTAAAAAGGGTTTTACATTAATGCATATAGTAAGTAAAAATTAAAAAAAAGGCATAAAGGGTATATCTGGTGCTTTAAACCTACTAGACTAAAATCTTTACACTAATATATATAATAGCCTACTAGATTGCATTTTGAATCTTTACACTAATACATATAATATCCTACTAGACATGTGCAGTTTTTTTTTTTTATTATTATTTAACGTCGCCATGTTTGTGCTTCCATGTTGCTAATCGACGACGGGGGTCTGCGGTGTGTTTGTAAACAAAGCACATGTAATTTTTACAGAGGTGCTTGTATCAATCGGCAGAGACTAGGATTCGAACCCGAGTCACCGGCGTGGGAATCCGACACTCTACCGACTGAGCCGCTGCAGGCCCCAAAAATAACTATTATATTCTTGTTTATATTATAACATGTGCAGTTGAAAGACATATTTTATTGTATTTTCGACATATTTTATACATATTTAAACGTATTATTGATATCTTTTATAGTATTTTAAACTTATTTTGACATAGTTTATAGTATTATAAACTTATTTTTTTATAGTATTTTAAACTGATATCCTGAATTCAGCTGAGCTGAAGTTAGTGTTGACGGTAATTATTCTTACTTCTTGCAATTAATTTGTTTTATGTTCTTCATCTTAAAACCGATGCATATAGTAACTAAAATGAATTTTAACACTGTACAGATGTAGCGTTTTGAAGCTTACTAGACATGTTTTATTGTATCTTGACATATTTTATAGTATTTTAAACTGGTTTTGGACATATTTTATAGTATTTCAATTAGTATCCTGAATTCAGCTGAGCTGCTGATTAGTGTTGATCTACTTCTTTGAAGCCTACTGGATATGTGCAGTAACGTGTACCGTTAAGATAATACGAATTATTGTTATATTTAATCTTTGCAATATTACATAAAGTAACAAAAAATGGAAAAATGAATTATACACTATATAGATCTAGCGCTTTGAAGCCTATTAGACATGTGTATTTGAAATTACATATTTTATTGTATTTTAAACTAATATCCCGAATTCAGCTGAGCTGCTGATTAGTGTTGAAGGTAGTTATTATTTCTAGTGCTTTAAAGCCTACTAGACATGTGCAGTACCGTATGCCGTTGAAATAATACGAATGATTGCCTTTTTGAATCTTTACACTATTGCATATCGTAACTAAAAATGGAAGAAAGAATTGTACACTTTATAGATCTAGCGCTTTAAGTCTACTACACATGTGTATTTGAAATTACATATTTTATTGTATTATGACATATTTTATAGTATTTTAAATTTGTTTAGGACATATTTTATAGTATTTTAAATTTGTTTAGGACATATTTTATAGTATTTTAAATTTGTTTAGGACATATTTTATAGTATTTTAAATTTGTTTAGGACATATTTTATAGTATTTTAAACTAATATCTTGAATTCAGCTGTGCTGCTGGTTAGTGTTGAAGGGTGTTATTATTAATTCTTACATTAAATTTGTACTATGTTCTTCATCTTTACACTAATGCATATTACGAATAAAAGGTAAAAAATCTATGATCATTTATTATTATTTTTTAAAATATTTTTTAAAGTTTCTTAACGTATGAAATTAAATTTTTATATGTATATTGGTGACTCAAAATTACAATATGAATTTTTACAGGTTTTGAAGTACTAATAACATATATTTTCATCGGATGATGCTATACAGACTTTTTTTTCAATTGCATCATCCCAGGCGGAAATAAAACTTAACAAATAATTATTAATAAGAATAAATAATTTTTTATAATTTTTAAAAAAAGTTTATAACATTTGATAACTGTTTATAAAGATAGGATTTGAGACTATAATAACAGTTTATAAAAGTTATCAACAGTTTTTTTCTGTTATGAACAGCCAAAAGAAGTTTATAACAGTTATGAACTTTTATTTACGTTTTTGGACCGCGGTGCATAACCAGAAACACGATCTGTAAACAATTATTATCAGTTCTAAACTTTCTTTATCTAGTAATAACAGTTATTAATAGTTTTAAATATTTTTAATAGTATTAGGGGAGAACGGGGTATTGCCGGGCACCTAAGCAAAAGTGCTTGTTATTTCCACTTCCAAATTGTTTTTTATTAACTTTAAATAATTATTCTGTCAGTTCAAATCATTGTCTTTAAATATTTCGTATTGGATTAATATAAAAATGTAAGATATCGAAGCTATAAGACGAAATAAAAAAAAGAATTTTGACTGGATTTACTCCACATCAATGGGTAATACCGGTCAGCCACGGTACAATTCCGGCCAGTATTAAAAAGTTACTTTTGTAGGTGAAAAATTTCTTTAAACCAGTTATATGATCCTTCATATGATCAGTCGCGTTATTATTCGCACTTACATAGAGAAGTAGGCAACACATAACCACTGTTCAATCAAAAACACTTAAGCAAAGTTACCCTACCTGAGAGCGCAGCGCGACATTTTCTTAGCCTCACTTTCGGGAGCGTCATATAAATAACATTGTGACCGGTATTACCCCAATTCTGCTTAGTAATTTAAATTCAAATCACAAAAAAGCAATAGGTTTATACTCTTTTTTCTTCACTACTTCGTATTCTTAGTGTTCAAATTATTAAAGTTAAAAAAAATAACTGCATAAAGTAACAAATAATATACATAAAAGCTTATTTTATAGATCAGATTTCTTATAAGAAATGTAGACCTGAACTTTGATTGTGTATAATTCCTTAATAACACTGAATAGAAGGCTGTTTGGACATTAGAATTTAAATTATTGAATATAAGGGTGACCGGAATTAGCCAGTGACCGGCATTACCCCGTTCTCCCCTATAATTATTCACTTTTTGTTCGAAAGAAATTTCATTAATATGAATATTCCAAAATACAAATAATTATTAATTTCAATTAGTACAAATTACTAAAAACTAGTAAAAATTTATAATAGTTATTAACAGTTATTTATTTTATTTACTGATCCAAGATTCAAATTTTTACGAAAATCCAAAAAACTTATAAAAGTAAATAAATATTTATATTTATTTATAACAGTTTTAAACTTTTATAAAAGTCTCAAATCCTGACTTTATTATCTGCTAATATCAGTTATAAACTTTTTTAAACTTTTATTATAGAAGATCATTTTTGCTTGGAATTATCTGAAGCAATTTGCCATTTCTGAAAAAAGAAAATGAAAATTTACAATTTTTTCCATTAATCTTATAATACTTACATGTTAATCACACGTTAGGGTATTCCAAATAGCACCATCCTATAGAGGCATCAATTACAAATAATGTAAGTCTTCGTAGACTTTATTTCATGTTTTTGGCTAATCAGTAGGTGCGCGCAGGATCTGAAAATACAAAGTTGAGTAAGACCGGGTTAAACTTACCGTATGTTAAAATACAAATATATTTAAATCATATACCTCATTCATATCTGTAACATTTTTATTAAAAAAAAAAAAAAAAAATTGAAAATTTTTGTAGGGGACTTCTGAAAGAACTAGTATTTTTTGAGAAACCTAAAATGTGCTAGTCTTTGTTAGGGATGTCAATACCTATATCCTAACAAATTCTTACTCATGGCTGATTTCAAAAGTTACATTTAATATCAGATCAAATCCTAGAATTTTTTTTAATGATATTGTAAAACTAAAACATTATTCATCGTTGTGAATATTTATTGTATCTTTAATAAAAATTTTATTTTAAAATTTGATTGCCAATTACCTACAAAATATGTCAGTATCTAATTTCTAATTATATAATTAATGATTTTTAGTTTTTTAACGCCATATGAAAAAAACTTATATATTGGTAAACCACCCAGTGATAGTTTTAAACGAAGTCTCGCAAGATTTTTTTTACTTTATGGAAATCTATATTCATTAGGGTATCCGTTATTTCCCAAACTAATCTTCACCTCACTGCCGCCCCCTAGATCAAATCTCTATGTTAAAATTGATTGTGACACAATGAAAGTTTTTTTTTTTCTAACCCAACCCTTGTCTTTAGGCACCAACATTCCCCTTTTAAATAACATGGTAATTTTCCGTTTTTCAATAATATATCTTTCATTGGCACATACATCTACAATAAATTCTGACAAAAATAAAAATCTTCTCTTTACATGTACGTATATGAAAATTTTTCTTTTAGATTACTAGATTTCATTTTGCGCCCCTGCAAAATGCTTTCAATATTAGCTTACATTTTTCATGTATTGTAATAAAGCATGGTACTGAAGTATATTGAAGTAATTTACACTGTGTAGATAATGTGGTCAAAAGTTACGTCCGTTTTAAGATTGGAAAAAAATCCTGGTGATAAAATGACAATTTTTAAAAGTTCAGAAAAAAAGTCACAACGTATAATTCTCAATTTACCACCAAAATTTATTTTCAAACTTAAAATGGATATAACTCTTGACAACATTATCCTTAACTACTGCAATTTACGTCAATATACTTCAGTACCATGCTTTTTTACATGGAAAATGTAAGCTAATATTGAAACATTTTATGGAGACACAAAATGAAATCTTGAGGTCTAAAAAAATTTCCACATATCCGTCCATGTAAAAAGAGCAGATGCTTTTTTTTTCAAAATTGATTGTAGACGTATGTGTCAATGAAAAATATATTATCAAAATACGTCAAATTCCCATGTTATTTAAATGGAAAATGTCGATGCCTAAAAGCACGGGTTAGAATAAAAAAAATGTATACCACTCTAACCTCAAAATTATAACGTCCATATGATTATTCGGCTCTCATGGTATAAAATACAATTCGAAACTGTTGCGTAAGATTTTTACCTCATGGGACTTTTCTCACTCGCTTTTTTCACATCACCTTCCGTACCGGTGTCGAAATGTACTATTGTAGAGTTCCAAAATCATTTTTTTAAGATAAAGATTTAATCGAGGGGTCGGCAGAACCACGAAGTTAGGTTTGGGAAATAACGGACACCCTAATATTCATACATAGTAAACTGTAAGAATATCTTGAAGAACAACTTTTTCTCAACGTAGGCATGAAATAGGCCTTCTTTCATGCCGAGTAAGTAGAGTAGAAAATCGATCGTTTCAGGTGTGCATAGAAAACATGTAAAAAATTTCTCAAAAATTGACATAATAATTTTATCATTTGTAAGTTTCCCTTAGTTAGCATTATAATGTTTGTTTCTTTTATATTAATACCTTAAAAATAATAATAATATTGATCAAACGTTTGTGGATTGCATACATGCTTAATTCTTATATACTGAATTATTACCGTTTAGTTTTTAAACCAATACAATTCCTTATCAAAAAATCATTAATTACATACAAAATACAAAGAATAAAAATTAGAATAATGTTCATTATCAATTATTTGATCAATTTTTCTGGAAATAAATTTTTTAAAACTTACTTACTGCACTTCCATAATATGTCCACATCTAAACAAACATTTTATCAGTATTGTCGTAAGTTTTGCTTATATTTATAGAAGTTTAAGCTTATAATTTTTAAGTAATGGGTTAAATTTGTAATTTTTCCTTTATTTACATTCTTACAATTGTCTCATATTCTAAACCATTTGAACAATTATATAGTATGATTAAAACGATTTGATTTTCTATATACACAACTTTGGTTTCACATATAAATATCAAAATTTAAAACAAACTTGAAGCACAATTTTTTTTAAGTCTTTTAATTCATGTATATTTATCAGCCTTAAGATCTGTTAAAAGCAGCATCCTTTGTACAATTTTGATTTTTTATATGCATGCTACTTACACATTATTACTTAAGTTTATTAATTTACTGCTAAATTATTAGAATAAAATGTTATAATATCTGTTTTTAAAAAATAAAGTAATAAACCTTGTACAATGATATCTATTATGGATTAATTTACCACTTCTATGCAAAAAAGTTAACTATATTTAAAATGTAATTGCATGTCTTTAATCATTGCGTATTATTTTTAATTTGCTAATTTACAAATATCAGCCGGGAATTAGTTAATGATTGAGGTTAAGTTTGATCGATTCAAAACTCAAAATAAATGAGAATATTTCACTGCAGGGTGGCACTCCGCACAAGTGACTGGCTGTGTCTACATACAATTATTTACGGTAAGTATTCATTGACAGCATAGGTGCTGTGATAACCCAACTGGGGTTAGGTTAAGTAGCACGTGAACCGAAAGCGGCTTATTTAAATAAATTAGAATTAAACAAATGAAATAACATATAATAAACGCGGATTGAAATAAGGATGTTTTGATTAACAACGACACTTTCTCTCTGCGTCTAATCCGGGCTTGAGACCGACTACGGCCGCATTTAAAGTGTTTGAAGCGAGAAATCAGGACGAGAATAAAATATATGAATATCGCGAGAAAATCTGTGTGTCCTTTAGCACGCCTAGACTCTGACTGATTTTACTCGTGGTCTACAAATTCATTGTAGCCCTGTTGAGCTCCTCCTCCGATCCCTTTTTGTATATGCAGTTTAGACGCTGTTTCCAGTCACATGATGTTGTCGTGCGAGTGACACGCTTTTCTTCCCGGAAAAGCACTTGAACTCGGACCCCCCAATATCACGTAGAACAGAGGTTCTTTGTTTTTTAGTGAGCGTGTTTACTTTGCCTTTCATACACAGTTTGTAAAATTGAATATTTTGTGTCTGAGTCCGTCCAAGAATCGAATGCTTATATATTTTTGAATATTTTCTAAATATAATGCGTATTATTTCATTTGAATATTTGCGCGTATAAATGGCGAATAACACGTGATGTATTATTACATTGCAGTGCACCCTCAAGTGCGCACCTCAGTGCGAGGTTGTAGGAACAGCCAATCAGAGTGTGGGAGAAATCCCGCCGCGAAAAAATCCTGCCGCCGACGGCGGCCATTTCCCCTCCGTTTGAAGCCCTTCTGACAGCTGACTGCGCAGAACGCGTCTAGTTTATTTCTATCGTTTCTGCTTTCGCACACGCTTGTCATCGGAAGTTATCTTGTTATTGTTGTTGTTGAAATCTTTTCCAGGTGTTTGTGCTAAAATGCAAAGGGAAAGTAAAAGGAAAAATTGAAGACAATAATGAACTACACTTTGGATTTATATAACAAAATAGAAGTTTCTAATGAAAATAAATAATATATCTATTTATTCAGGTATTTTTTATGTCTGTACATAATACTCACAATAATAACATTGAAAGTTACATTAATTTAAACCTTCAATCGTGTTAAATATTTTATGAATGACTTCTTAAATCTTTTCTATTAAATTTTTGCTTAATAATTGACTCAGTTCTTAGTGAGAAAGTTGTAATATGAAATATTAGAGAGAGCTTAATAACTTTAATACACGTTTTAATAAGAAAAAAAAATATAATCTACTTAAAATATTAATAAAAGAAAAATGCATAATACATATGTTTAATTTTTCATATTGTTATATGTATAATGCTGTACGCCAACAGGATGCTGGAAGCCTTGAAGCTATTTTGTTATGCATAATGAATATCAGGTACATGCTTTTCATAAAGTAATATGATACAAATAGAATTATCTGTGTCAATCTTTTGAAAAGAAGTGCTTGTTTTCTTTAATTGACACATAAGACTGGAGACGTTTATGTATCTTTTGTATTACTCCGTATTCAGTAGACTTGCTATTGAACGTATTTTACAAAAAATAAATGTTCATCGAGTAACGTATGTTTACAACTATATAATAATTTCTAGATAAATAGTAACTTGCTTTCTATTCAGATATTCATGCAACTTGTGCTAATTTGACAAATAACATATAATTTTTATTTTTAAGACAATAAATGACTTTTCTATGGGAAATTGGAATACTTTTCTTTTACATAACATTTATTTTTTCATACAAATTTTATATTTTATTAAAACTTATTTTTCTTCTGGGCCATATAACAGAAAAAAACTGCTTCTAGTAATAATTAGCTGGCTAACGACAAGTTACAGATTTTTAATATGAAATAAATTTTTATTCTTAATATTAATATTTTCTAGTATTGACTGCCATGGCTCACTCTTAAATTATCTTATCTTCAACATACAGGCAATTAATTTTGAACATGTAATATTATCAGACCTCTATAGACATAGGGCAATGTGACAATTTCTGGAACAATAATTATAATAAATTTTAAATCTCAGAAAATTAGTTGTGAATGAAAAATATACATTCTTAGGATCTAAGGTCTAAAACTTTATCAATGTAGAATGTGTGTTCAGAAAAATTTAGCCCAGACACTGATGAGATTCTCAACTTCTTGATTATATCAAATACACTGACAGAAATTGGTAATTCTAGTTTTGGTTTTGGATACATGTTCTTAAGGGGGTTCTCAAGTGATTTTTCCAATATTTTAATATAGTTGCTAATTTTAGGATTTGATTAAAAATTCAACTTTTTTGCAGATTTTGATTACTTATAAGGTAAATAAAGGTAACTTCTGCTAAAAAAAGAAAAATGCTCTTCAATGGATAATTTCTTCAAAGACCTCATTTTTTTCTTAAAATGAAGTATACGCATAGCACAATTATAAATGTTATTGAAACTAGACTTAAAAGATCTAAAATTATTTATACATTAATTTTATTGTTCACTTTAAAAAAGTTAATGCAAAATTCAAAATTAACGACTTAGTAATAAAATTTTGAATAAATGAAATCAAACTTGTATTTCTTATGCTGAAAGAAATCTTTTAAACCCAGTTTCAATAAGATTCATAATTGTGCTATGCGTATACCTCTTCTGAAGCAAGCATTTTTTAGCATACAGATTACTTTATATACCCCATTAGTAATCCAAATCTACAAAACAATTTAAATTTGAAACTAAATCTTAAGAATGGGGAAAATCACTGGAGGACCCTTTTCAGTAAAACAAGATTTATAACAGGCTGTTGACACAATTTTAATAAAAAAATATCGAAGAAAATAACTTATTGCACTAAATTATGTTAAATCTAACAAGCTTAGATTGCTTTTGCTGTTTAGGCAGAATTTCAAATCAATCAAAATCTTTTAATACAGTTATACAAAAATTTAGTATTAAATTCTCTGTGATTCTCTTTCCAAATATGCTTTCAGCTTATAGTTACTAAAATAAAAAGTTACTGTTTTTTAAACAAAAATTTAAAAAATTGATATTTACGTGCTACTGTAAAAAATTGATATTTAAGTGATACTGTAAAAATTGATATTTAAGTGCTACTGTGAAAAATTGATATTTAAGTGCTGTAAAAATTGATTTTTGTGTGCTACTGTGTGTTTACACAAACCGGGATTTGTTATTGATCGTGCCGAATTTCAGTGCTCAGTGCAGTGACGACTTATTTCTAAGTAAATCAAAAATCACCAACCAGAAAAACGAACAATGTACTCTCACCGAGGTAGACTCTCAACTTAAATCTGCCAAAGAACATATTATCGAAAACTCAGCATCCTATCCGCTGAACTATGATCAACTCTCTCTCTCTCTTCCTACAAGAATCTTATGGTAACACTGACATTTCAGGACTGGCTAGAAAATTTACTACCAACACTCAATCCTTAATCGAAATGCTCAAGGACATTCACAGTCAATCAACCGATCGAACGCTAAAAGCTCGCCTTACAAGAATCTCCAAAAGATTAGAATCACCCGAAGATAAACTCTCCAGCTCCATGGACGAACAAGACTTATAAACACTTCTCATCTCAAAATGGCTTTCGATGAATCTACCACACTCTTCAGTTCCAACCTCAGGATCATCTTCTGAAATGCTAGGAGCATACTGCAACGAAAAGAAGAACTTCATATTATCCTTCAAGATGTCGACATTTTTATCTGCGTTGAAAGTTGGCTCAATCACAAAACATGCAATTTTCACTACCCAGGTTTTGTTACTTTTAGAAAAGACAGAACTCGATCGAACGGAGGTGGGATTCTCTTTGAAGAAAATGCTAATAATGAAAAAGAATATATATATATATATATATATATATATATATATATATATATATATATATATATATATATATATATATATATATATATATATATATATATATATATATATATATATATATATATATATATATATATATATATATATATATATATATATATATATATATATATGAATGAATGAGTGAGGGAAGGCCGGGTAGACAAATAAATACACAATTTTTCGCGGGAAAATAAGACAACTTGCCTTGGCGTAAAAACTCCCACGAGGCAGAGAGAAAAGCCGGGGCAAGCGAATAATTTATTTGATAAAGAGGAAATTATACATACCAAAAAGAGATTCTAAGATAGGAACACAAAAGAAGGGAGAGAGAAGGTGACAAACGCAATTATCCTATCGCTGTGAGGTACCTTTAACGCGCGCAAGAGAGCTCTCTTACCTTAAACACTAGACGGGAGAAACGTGGACAGCGCGACGTAATGTCCTGGCTGCACGTGATTGGGATGCACCTTCTTGGTCGCAGGGCGCCTCGACGTCTCGAGGGAAGCGTACCTGGACCACGGACAGATCCTTTGGCCCTGCCGCGTAGGTGATCGCCGTGTGGAAGTCGGCACGTCGAGGGAGCTCGCACGTGGCCGGACCTTCCCAATCGTCCTTCACACCTAACACACACACACACACACGACTCGCTTTACGCACACACACACCCGACGCAGACAATTAACGAAGGGAGAAGTCGACCGTCCTGATAAGGACGTACGTGCCGAGCTTCTCGTACAATATATTAAAATATCCAATATCGGCTTTGATGCGCTGCCTTGAATCACGCCAGAAAAAGTCGACTGGTCTCTGCGGGAGAGAAAACGGAACTGCCCCACACGTGCATAAGGCGCGCGAGAACCTCCGCTCTCGCGGCGCTCGCATCCGCTTGGCCGATAAGCGGCGGCGCTCGCAACTACTACATAATTAAGAATATACCTATTAAACTACAACTTATCCTTCTCGACATTTATAACGCAATGTTTAGAACAAGTGAATTCCCCGATGTCTGGAAAAACTCCTTCGTACACCTAATATGTAAACCCGATGGCATCAATTTTAGACCAATCTCTCTTACGTAAACTCTGTGCAAACTCTTCGAAACTATGATAAAAAATAAATTACAATGGTGGATAGAAAAAGAAAATATTTTGCCTAACTCTCAGAGTGGTTTTCGAAAAGGTCAATCGTGCTCTGATAATTTACTTAACTTAACTTTGAATGTACTACAAGCTTTTAAACAAAAGAAAGAATTATACACAGTTTTTCTCGATGTAAGCAGTGCGTTTGCTAATGTCAACAGCGACCTTTTAATTGAGAAGCTGGCTAAGATTGGCTGTCCCTACAAGCTTGTAAAATTCATTAAATTTCTTACCTATGAAAAACACATTCACAATAACATACACGCCAATAAAATGGACACCTATAAAGGGGTGCCTCAAGGCGGTGTGCTTAGCCCCTTACTCTACACTATTTACGTTTCAGACATCTTAAATAAAATTCCGAAAACTGTCTCTGTTTTACAATTCGCGAACGATATGGCGCTCTGCTCCAAAAATAAAAACTCCCTTGTTAAAGCTATCAACACTATTAATGACAATTTATCTAGTTTAAGCCTCGATCTTGCCCCTCATAAAACCATATTTATTAACTTCAACAGAAATGGCATCCTCCCACATCAAACTGTTCTCAAAGTTCTTACTATGCCCGCAATTTAAGAAAATCAAAAACTAATCGGAAACGACTATTCGATTACTCCATCATAGATCTAAAAAATTCTAATTACTCACTAATTAAAGCCTATACTTTCCAACTTTACAAAGCTCAATAGGGGAAGGTGGGGCACGATGGGTTTGGCGGGTGGATTGGGCATTCAAATGTTCACTAAATAAATGAATATTCTAACATGATAGTATTTTTTATATGTTGTAAATAGCTTTTACTTTTTCCCTCTGCAAATCCTAAATGAAAAAAATTAATACAAATCGTATGAGAATTATTAGAAATTGAGGACTTCAAAACGTTGTTTTTCCATAATTCTAATCTATTTCTCAAGAACAAATAAATCATATGAGCTTCGAAAGGGAATTACTTTTACAGTTTAAATCGTAAATTTTTAATAGTATTTTTGATTGATGATCTCCGATGCTTAGGAAAAAAGTAATATTACATATAAAAATACTCTAAAATGGGGCACGACTGGCACCACTAGCGGGGCACGATTGGCATACGTGAGTCGTCAATTTATTTCCGCCGAGTTTAACAGCTGATTTTCTTAACCTTACTTTTGCGCCCTTAACATTTCGGAGTCGGAGTCTTAGATGTTGGTGAAAGAGTCAGTGTTAATGAAATGGTCTGGTTTTTAGTTTTGATCCTCAATCCTATAAAATGCAAATTTAATAGTAACGTCCAATATTTTTTTTTAAATAAATTTTTCATTTATTCACCGTGCCAATCGTGCCCCACGGGTGGGGAAAATGGGCAGTTTTAGCGGTATTGTACTTTGCATTATAAAAAACAATGCAATATATATTTTATAATAAAAAATAATGTCTCTAAATCTTGAGATATTCTACTTTAAGAAGCACTTTTAATAATTTGTATTGGTACAAAATAGAAAGTACAGGATTCTTTTGAAGTTAGGGTGCCCGTACTGCCCCACCTTCCCCTATGACGTCCTACTCATCTCCATCCACTTCAGTAGAAATATAGAAACAAAAACTCATCTTGCAATCTACACAGATGGCAGTAAAGATCGTAGCCACAACACCGCAAGTTCAGCATGCATTTGTCCTGCCTTAAACATCTCGGTTGTTATGAATCTTCACGGTATTTCATCGATCTTTACTGCCGAATCTATTGCGATCTGCGATGCAATGGACATCGTTTTAAAGAATGATTCCCAAAGTTTTGTAATATTTACCAACTCTCTATCAGTGTTGCAAGCTCTAAAGCTCCGTAGAATTGACATCAGACTTAACCCGTATATATATCTAATTAAAGAAAAATACCTACAATTTTTAAATAAAAATAATCAAGCTTCCACAATTCAATTCTGCTGGGTTCCCTCTCATTCCGGTATCCTCGGTAATGACCAGGCAGATTTCCTTGCCAAAAATGCTAAAAATAACCCAACGCTCTAGAAGCCTTCAACATTCCATTTTCTGACTTAAAAGAATGTTACAAAAATATCATGGCACAATGAACAAAAAGTCATGTTCTACAAATGAGCTCAGTAACCGGCCAATCTTTTTTACAAACTATTACGATGAAACCGCCAAACCCTGGTTTTACAACAATAATTTACCTAGGAAACTCATTGTTACTATTAATCGCTGCCGAGCCGACCATTATAATCACGCCGCATCTCTAGCGAAAGTTAACATTGTTCCTGACCCATCCTGCTCCTGCCTTACTAGCCCTCAGGACCTCGACCACATCGTATGGCAATGCCCTATATTTAACACCCAAAGAACGAAAATGCTCCATCGACTTCTTAAACTCGGTATTCAATTTCCATCGAAAATGTCACTAATATTAGCTAAACCCAATATCCCTGCTTGGTAATGTATATTCTCCTTTCTGGAAAAATGCGAATTAAAACTGTAATGTCACATATTACACTGTACACTGTATCTCCGTTATCTATGTAATCACTCAAAGCTTGTAAAAATATCTAAGTTTAAGTTAATTCATGTAAATACTAATTCTTTGTACAGCAAATAAATCTCATTTGAGATTTGAAGCTTAATAATAAAAAAAAATATTTATTATCAACTTTTTACTGCAAGAAGAGAACTCAATTTTAAAATATTTTTAATTTTAATAAAGCGATCATATTATTTCTAAAACACCAAAATAATTTACCTCATTGATTTCAGAATGTCGTAAAATATAGAAATCGTCGAAAAACATAAACCGCTGCAAATTAATTGGCTCTTAGCTTTCTCAAACTAAATAAATTGTTCCGATATAAATTTCTTTATTTTAATACATTCTATTTAAATTGCTCTATTTAAGTATTTCTTATTAATATGTCAAAAAGGTGTTTTTTTATCACTGATGACAAATCATTATAAAACAAAAATGAGTCGATAAATCTAAAAAAAAATAATTTTCTTAACACGTGCAAGAAATAGGCCCTTGTCCATCCATGTAAAGCGGATGAAAAATTGTTCATTTCGAGCGTGGTTGTCAAACTTGTGTAGAAATGGAGTCATTTTCTAGGGAGGAAATTAACTCATTTCCTTCTTTGTAAAAATTGTTAAAATTTCTAAAAAAGATAAAAAATTTTTAAAAATATCGACTAAAAGTTATCTAGCCAAATACACCTAGAGAAGTAAAAGAAAAAGTATTTTGTAAAAATTACAGCATATTGTATTTTTAAATGCAACTGAACTTACCTACCCTGAATATAGATATAGTTTTGCGTGCGCAAAGTATCCTATTCCCACACTGTTCAAAGCTTGCGCAAAGTAATTTACTTTGCGCTCCCTTTCGTAAAATAGTGCGCAAAGTGATTTACTAATTTAATGCAATAATAGTATATTACACAACAAGTGCGCAAAGTAGGTGATTCTCGCTCGAGTGATGTTTGTAGCCCGAGCGAAGCGAGATCTTTCAAACAAGATACGCAAAGTTCGACCAGAGATAATAATCGAAATTTAGCATAACCACATATTTTTATTATAATTTTCGTTCCTGATCACAACGTGTTATTCAATAAGTCTTACGTTTTTCATTTTCCATAATAAATTAATTGAACCTGAAAAAACATTTGATTTTGATGTGTATTTAAAAAAACAACGAAACTTTTTGTTGTTATTTATTTATTTATTTATTTATTGATAACACTGAATATATATAGCATTGCACTCTCGGCGTAAAAAATATCTGGTCATATACGTTTGATTTTTTTAAACACTACAATTTCATTGGATCGCGAAGCGATGCAAGGCATGCAAAATGCTTCTCTTTTTGCATATAAAACACGACCGTACGTATTAGATCGCGCTTCGCGCTCGCATTATCACAATATACACTGAAAACAATAAAAGGCTACTTCTACTCGAGGGGTACAAGCAGTATCTGCTTGGCTCCCGACAAGACGAAATATGCGCGCAATAGACGCGCAGAAGACTGAAAGTGAGGCTATGTCTCTCCCACCTCTGCCGCGCTTTACCGCGCAGCATTGTGCGTGTCTAGTGCGCACCTATTTTGCTCTTACTCGGGTGGACGAGTAGATACTGCTTGAGTCCTCAGTCGAAGCAGCCTTTTATTTTTTTCAGTGTAGCTTGCGCTTCGTGCTCACATTGTCAATATATATAGCTCATCAAATGAAATTTTTTGCTTATAATGTATTATAATTTAATTCCGGCCTAAAAATGGTTTTTTGATGGCTTTTTTGCGCTTTAATTTATTTAGGTTTTTCTTGACAAACTTTGTTTAATAGACGTTTTCATAAAATATGGTAAATACTAAAAGCTTTTTTTCAAGATCTACAATTATACTGTGGAAAAGTTCTGCGTTTAATGTATTATATTTCAATTATGGTCTAAAAATAGATATTTAAAGGTTTTCTTGCGCTTCAATTGAGGTTTATCTCGACAAAGTTTAATTGACGTTTACATAAAAAATGTTCAATACAAAAAAGTTGTATTTTCTCGAAATCTATAATTATAATGTGAAAATTTTTTGTGTCTAATTTGTTATATTTCCATTTTTGCCTAAATATTGATTTTTGATTGCTTTTATTCGCTTCAATTTAGATTTCCTCGACAAACTTTATTTAATTGATATTTTCGTAAAAAATATGAAATACAAAAAAGTTGTATTTTTTCGAGATCTATGATTTTACTGTGGAAAAGTTCTGCGTTTAATGTGTTATATTTCAATTCTGGTCTAAAAATTGATTTTTGAACGTTTTTTTTGCGCTTCAATTGAGGTTTTTCTCGACAAACTTTGTTTAATTGACGTTTACATATAAAATGTTCAATACAAAAAGGTTGTATTTTCTCGAGATCTGCAATTTTACTGTGAAATTTGTTTGTGTCTAATGTGTTATATTTCCATTCTTGTCTAAAAATCGATTATTGATGGATTTTATGCGCTTCAGTTTAGGTTTTTCTCGACAATCTTTATTTAATTGACATTTTCGTAAAAAATATGAAATACAAAAAAGTGGTATTTATTCGAGATCTATGATTTTACAGTGGAAAATTGTTGTGTCTAATGTGTGATATTTCCATTCTGGCCTAAAAATTGATGTTTGATGGCTTTCATGTGCTTCAATTTAGGTGTTTTTCGACAAACTTTATTTCATTAACATTTTTGTAAAAAGTGTTAAATACAAAAAATTTGTGTTTTTCGAGATCTATAAATTTATCGTAGGGAATTTACAAAAAAAAATATTTAAGATACCGTTAAAATTTGATTTTTTAAAATTCAAATAATATCTATAAAAGTGGTCCTATTTGGAACATACCCATCGGATGTGGCTGAAAATAGAACCGTCATCTTCCAATGATAAGACAAGTATCTCCTATAAGTTTCAGCCGATATGGCTAAAATCTCGCTGAGATAATTGATAAACTTGATTACGTACATACACACATCCGTACATACAGACACTTTTTGCGATGAAATAATCGTTATGGGGGCGTTAAAAATTCGGTTTTCATTAATAATCTGTAATACTTTTAGGAACACCATGTGACTGATGATCAATAAAATAAAAAGTTGAACAAGAATAATAAAAAATACGAATATGTCGATAAGTATAATACACACAAAAAAACACATTAAACTTTATCAAGTTCTTACTATCTAAAACAAATTATAATTTTAAGGTGTATGTGACCTGTATATTAATAATAAATTATTTGATTTCATCGAATACATGATTTTACTAAGGGATCACATAAACCTTAAAATTGTAATTAAAAAGCATTTTATTATAAGCACAATAAACTTATTTCAAATAGTAACAACTTGGTAAATTATATTATGTTTTCTACGTGTATAATAAAGATTTTTCACTACGTATTAAGGTTTAAGCACGCGCATTTGTCGTACACCCCCCTTAAGGTGATGTTAAACCCCACGTTATTGGTAAATACGGGGAACCACTTTTTTTATTCATTTTTCAATTTAAAAAAAATATCTCTATGAAAGGTTGTTCCTTTTGGTTGGAAAAACAACTTTCCATAGAGATATTTACTCAAAATTGAAAATGAAATGAGAAAAGTGGATCCTCATATTTGTCGGTGACAGGTGGCTTTAGCATCACCTTAAGTCCATACGATGACTTTTGTTATATACCCAAATTCACTTACCGTAAAGTATTTTGAGTAATTGTCAGTTAATTTGATTGAAATCCTACTCATATCTTCTATATATATAGTTGTCAAGGCAAACAAATTTTCAATGAATTAATTAGTTTAAAGCATACAAATAATCTTACATTCAATTTCACATGAGTTCGGACTATTAAAAACTTGATTTTATCAATATTGACTTTAATGTTTAGGCTTTTAGACGCATAAATCATTCGCAACTTGCTTGCACTTGGAACGATATATACATAGAAGATAGGTGTAAAATGTTTAATCATAATAAACATATTAGAATTTATCAAGTTGTTACTGTTTAAGGAGGTATGTGATCCCTACAGAGCTTTAAATATGATTTTTAGCTGAAAAACAAGAAATACGCAGTTAATAATTTTGTAAATAACATTTCTCACACTCTCTTATGTCAAACAGTGAATATTCACTATTTTGAATAGTGATAACTCAGCAACTAAAACACAGTGAATATTCACTATTTTAAATAGTGAGATAAATTTTCACTACTTGAATCAGTGAGATTTCACTGTCGAAATAGTGAAATTTTAACATTTAGTAAATTAAAAAAATAAAGCTGTTATTTTTAAACGCATATATAAATATATATGAGATGTATTAGATATTGATTATGTATTAAATTTTCATTTGAATATTTATATATATTAAAATAAGAAATAAATTAAAAATGTGATAAAAACTTCTACGATGGAGATCGAACTCTGGTCCACAAGGTTTACAGTCCAACGTCTTTACCACTTGCCTACGCAGGTTGCCTGCATAGAGTAAATTGTATACCTCTTATAATGTGCTGCGAATTAAACTGATATAAATATATTGATACGAAGGTACTTCTGATAATTTTATTATGAAAAATGAGTAGTTTTAGGTATTTGTCAAATTCTTACAAAGGAAATATGGATTAGAATCATAACTAAGAGATTATTTGCACCATTTTTATTCGCTCATTAATTAATTATTTTGTTATTACATAATAAAAATGATACTTAAAGTTCATGAAATAAAAATAATGTCAACTGAAATTAGCTTATGTATTAACTATCAAACTAGTGAAAAATCACTATTGTTCTAGTAAATATAGTTTTCACTGACAAAATAGTGAAATTTTCACTGTTTCGCCAGTCGAATTATTTTCACTAGCTAAAATAGTGAAAAGTTCAATACTTCAAATTAAGAGAGCAAGTATATATACTATTTCAATAGATCTCACCTTAATAAGGTCCCCTTCTCTATAATAACTTTTAGATAATTGTCCAGCACCTTTATTTTCCTGCGTGCAGGCTCCTGGTCACTCAAAATTACAATATCAAGTTATACATTTTTTGAATTACTTATAATATGCATCTTTATAGGATGATGCTATGCAGACTTCATATTTTTAACTTGCACCATTATCTGCAGCAAATTACCATTTCTAGAAAAAAAAATGAAAATTCACCTTTTTTCTCCATTAATCTTATAATACTTACATGTTAATCCTACTTACATGTTAGTGTATTCCAAATAGCATCATCCTATAGAAGCATCAATTACAAGTAATTTAAGCAATGAAAGACCTTATTTCATGCTCTTCGCTGAACAAGAGCCTGCATGCGGGATCTGAAAATACAAAATTGAGTAAGCGCGGGTTAGACTTATAGTTTGTTAATATATGAATACATTTAAATAGCATACTTCGTTCATATCTATAACATTCTTATTTACTCAAATAACTATTTTGACATAAAATATGTCATTCTGCACTCATATAACCTGAAAAAATTGTATCCCATAAGTATAATGTATACACTATATATGTTTGCAGGATGTGCGCGAATACGAATATATAGATATACTCGCAATGTTTTGACCCATGTGTTACACTAGCGATACCAAACGGCAGAATAGCCCTCATAGCTCCGACATCCCCCTAAGACAAAATATTTTTTCATGTTATAATACTATAATCTCTCCCCCCCCCTCTCCCCCTCTCTCTCTTTCACAGAAGAAAATATACGAAATTGTATAAAACTGCAGGAAAATATATATAAACGTACGTAAATATACATAGGCATATAACAAATTATTTTTCGATGTAATTAAGAAAATGTATGAAAGAATACGAAAATGTATGCAACTGTATAAAATTGTATGCACTTGTATAAAATTGTATAAAACGTTCCAAATTCAACAAAAACGTACAGTTTTATACACTCTCATACAATTTCCTACAGTGTTGTAAACTTTTGTACGTTTTCATATTTTTTCATACATTTCCCATTTCTACTAGGGACTCAGGCAGGTTTCATAAGTTACACCTATATTATTAAATGTACGCATTGTTGCTGCAGTTATCTTGCATACGGCGTAAGATTAGTCGAGTTCAGTCCAGTTCAGTCGTGAACCTGTATTTCATGCAGTAGGTAGCAAAAAGAACAATATATTATTCATTGATACATGCTATTACAATGCGAATTATTGTTTGCAAATAAAAAGAGTCGATGTTTTTGGGATGATTCATGTAAATTTTAGATCGTGTACAAAATCTATACCTATATTATATATAATCACATGTACGGATTCATCTATTTAGGGTGAGTTTAATTGAATGTAAGAAGTAAAATATGCTGTAAATATTGAAAAATAATATTTTTTTCCGTAGGAAAGATTCATTTATTCATATAAAATCTTTTTATCTATTAATTATTAGAAAAATCAAGTATTTTTAGTATGTTTATTCTTACGTTATACATTCATCATCAATTTATCTAGAAATTATAAACGTTTTATAATTAAAACTTTTAATACAAAGTACAATAATCATAAAACAAAAGAAGCTTCATTATTTGTTTGAATTAGTCTCTAATTATATAGAATGCTTTTATAATAATTTTAAAGTAAAGCCGTGTAAAATTTGCATTCATTGCAAGATGATTTTTGTTGAAATGATAAATTAATTTATATGTATTATTTGCAGGTATTGAATATAATAAATATGTAAATTTGAACCTTTAATCCAACGTGGAGCGTAGAAATGAAAATAGCACCATCATTCTGTGTGAGGGAGTTTTTATATAAGATATTAAACATGATGTGATTGAATGATTGACTTGTGAATCTCTAAAAAGTATTAACTATATAAAAGAAGTTATAGTGCATGGCAATTATTTTCAAAGCATTTCATTATTTTATGTTTTTAATTCTGTAGCTGCATAATTAGTACAAGAAAATTCATTTGGGTTTTATATGGAAAGTCTACATCTATAGACAATTAAATGTATTATGAGTAAGTTTAATTACGTATATGTAAGAATAAAATAAGCCATAAAGATTGAAAAAAAAGTTTTCTTTTATATTAGTTAAATCTAAATTTTAAAAACTATTCCATTAATCTACTAATATAAAATCTTTTTTTTTGTATAATAAATAGTTATAAACAAGTATTTGTAGCACGCCTGCTTTTATACATTTTAAAATAGTTATTACAGATTACATACATATAAGAATAAAATACTCAAATATCTTTCAATTGGTATAAAATACCTTTTTCAAGTACTGTATTCGTGATTAGACTACTAATGTACAGCTTATAAGATTTTAAAGAATTTCATTAAATATTACGGTACTGTTGATTTATTCTGAAAATATAGGCTAAAACATTTATTACATAAAAGTAAAGTAATTATGAAATGTAAGAAGTGTTTTTATTAGTTTTAATTAGTAACTTATAGAATAATTTTTAAAGTAATGTGATGTTTGCATTATTTACTAATCGATGTTGATCTTTATTGGCACTGTAGATTAATTGGTATTTATTACTTGCAGGAATCAAAATATTATAATTGTATGAATTCACAACTTCGATAGTTATCAAGATGGATAATAGAAATAAGAATAGCAGAATTGTTTTACACGAGGCAGTTTCTACTAAAGATATGAAGAAATTGAAGTCTATATTAGCTTATGACAATTGTTTTAACATAAATGCAGTATCTGAGGATGGATCATCTGCCCTGCATTTGGCAGCAAGAATTGGAAACAAAAGCATGGCCAACTTACTTTTGGAAAAAGGTGCAAACATGCTTTTAAAAGATAATAATGGAAAGAATCCTCTGCATGTAGCAGCTGGATCTGGGAACTGCAATTTAGTGAAATTATTAATAGCAAAAGGTATGAACGTCAACATACACACCAAATGTAAATTAACGCCTCTTCACATTGCTGTAATAAACGTTAATGTTCGCGTGGCCAAACTGCTTATACTAAATAACGCCAAGGTCAATACCCGGAATTCAGCAGGGTACAGTCCTCTGCACGACGCCGTCAAGAAGGGCTCCATTGAACTAATAAAATTACTGCTGGACCATAATGCAGATCCAAACTGTACGAACAATTCAAGAGATTCCGCGTTTCACGAAAGCTTAAAAACTGACAACAAAAGTATGACGAAATTACTTTTGAAACACGGCGCCAGCGTACAGCTCAAGAACGATTCAGGGGAGAACGCGTTGCACCTCGCGTGCAAGTACAGCTGCGAAGAAATCGTTAAATCCCTAATCGACATGAAGCTGAACATCAACGAGCGAACTCATGACAGATCTACACCGCTGCACTACGTGGTAAATAGTCGATACGGCAGAGAAATGCAATTGACGAAGATTCAGCTACTTTTAACGAATGGCGCCGAACTCGAGGCCACGGACAAGCGCGGCAAAACGCCACTTTCCTTAGCAATCGAGCAGGGAAACAGCGTATCCAAATCCAACAACGTAGTCGGCTGTCTGGTGACCATGGGCGCTAAAATGAAGGACCTCGAGATGGACAATTTGCTGATCCGCGCCGTAGAGAATTCCAGTATCGAGATGTGCGAGCTGCTGCTGGAGAAAGGCGCGAACGTTAACCATCGTCGTAGCCGCGACGGATCGATGGCTATTTATATGGCGATCATGTACAAGCGCGATGCTCTGTTCGATCTACTGATTGCTAACAATGCTTCGATTCACGTGAAAAACGAGTATGGCGTAACGCCGCTCCTAGGGGCTGTCCAAATCGACAATTTGTACGCAGCGCGCGCACTGCTGAAATTGGGCGCGAACGTCGGCGACATTACCGACCAGCGTGTACTCATAATGGCTATCTATAGCGAGAGCGATGAAATGGTCAGACTCTTGTTGGATCATAATGTTGATTTTAACGGAAGTAAAGTGCTGCACGCTGCAGCCGAGCAGCGAAATCCGAACGTTATGAAGGCGTTGGTGGAAAGGGGTGCGAACTTTGACGTTGTCGATGAGGATGGTATATCGGTACTTAAGAAAGCTATCATGTTCGACAACAAAGAAGTGCTGCTGTATCTTTTGCACGTTGGGTTTGGTACGTCTGTCAATATTTCCAATGGTCTATTACATTTGGGTGTGGATAACCGTCAACCATCTAAAGTTGTCTTTTGGTCGACTTTACTGCAGCACATTGCTCTCATGCAAGCGCGAAATTTGCACGTCGCCGAGCAGGACAAGAATCTCATACAAGCAAATGCTTTCCTGAACGCATGTTACGATCGTTATTGCCAAGAGCTCGAGAATATGAAGTCACAGAAGGTGTGCGAGGAGTCGTCACCTTCGTCGGTGACTTATTTCGACGTGCTGACGAAGCGTCACGTCGGCTTGGCGCGCTGCTTGCGCTCCAAGAAGGTCAGAGCCGCAGTATCATCCGGTGACCACAGTACGCGATTTCCTCATTATGCAGATCGAATAGACTATAACTTTCGCGAAGGGCTGAAGCGATTGGAGACCCTGGAGAGGTGTCAGAAGCTGCTGCGCCGAGTATTCAGAGATCTGGTTCCATACGATATTACGTGCATGATAGCCGAATACTTGCCTAACGATGATTTTGTATAAAATATAAGAGACGATGAGGTACCAGAGGTTTCGGTATAAAAATGTACGCAGAAATAGAGATGTTGTATTTTCTTTATATGTTTATATTAAAATATGGACTAAATTATACACAAAAATACAAATAAAACGTTTTTCAGGTGCGTATTTATTTTTCTAAAAAATATTAAAAATCTAATTTTCTGAAAGCAAGTTTAAGCGGACTACCTAAAGAAATTTCATATGGCGGATATTTCGACGGTCGACGTAAAAGTTGCAAATTAAGTAACAAATGCAAAGCAACAAATGGAAACTTCGGTTCTTCTCTTTCTGAATGTTGTATAAACATGTAAAAATTAGTTTTATTTTCCATGAATAATCTATTTTGTACTTTTCATATCTCGTAAAAGAGGTTAGATAGACCGTCGATTTGGCCGCCATTATTTCGCAGCTGTTTTCCATGTTTAAATTTGCTATGAAATTTTAGCGATTTTTAATTAATTATTTATAAATGTAGAAGCTTATAAATGAGAAAATAATGCTGGATAATAAAGTCTCATAGGTTTATACTAGGTAAATCAAAATTGGAGTGCCCTGCGTCATCAGGTTTGTTTGCTATATTCTAAATTTATTGATGATTTTCTTAAGGTAGTTGTATCACCAGAAACTGGCCTGATCGGAAAAATTTCTTGTATAGTACCCAATAATTGTATAGTACTTAATAGTCTATTAATATCGGTGAAAATATATGACGTAAATATGTATGTTACAAGCTACAAAAGAATATTTCATATTAATTTATGTTTGTTAAGTTTGCTAATTTGAGCTGGATATTGTTAAGTTAAAAATTGTAAAAAGGCACTTACTTCGCTAAATTTCCCCTTTAACACATTATCTTCACATCAACCGCCCAAAAATCTGATTTTCTCTACTACACCCCTATAAAATATGCTTAAACAAATTAATAAATGGTTTTTAGGTAAATTTTTCACAAATTTTTATATAAAATTAACTGGTCTGCCTTATAAAAAAGTATTTTATCATTTCTCGATGGTTGATGTAAAGATATGTTGCAAAAGGAATATAAGACTTAAAAATTAAAATTAAATCTAAAATGGAAGTTTTTACAGTATCGAAGTAACAGCCTTTCTTTTACTAAACAATATCTGGGCTCAAAAACCATAAATCAATATGAAATATCGTTTTAGTTTGTAACATACATATTTACTTCCTATATTTTCACCGATACTCATAGACTCTTGGATACAATAAATTTGTTCGATAATACCCGTTTCTGGTGATACAATTAAGGCATTGCGATGAAGAACTTTGAATAAACGAGGTTATAGCATGCGTGTTCTGTGCGTATAAAAGTGTCCTTCAAATAAATAGTGCATTAAAGCCATTGTTGAAAAAATTAACGTTCAAACTGGATCAGGATTAACTATAATAAAATTATTTTTTCTGTTTGCTGAATTTGTATTAATCTACAATTGAGATCTGACATGGGGGTGTGGCCAATATAATATGTCCGACTTGAACGGTAAATTTTATGCACAGAAGTGTGCGCAGAGAAGTGTTCATGCGCGGAAACATGCGCAGAAAACTAATAGTCGTGCAAAATCTCCGTTCAATGAGCTTGTATTTTTTGCCATCTGGGGGCGAGCTTCCAATGTCAGATCCCAATATAAAAAATGTAATTAAATTAAATGTTATAAAATATTGACAAATTTTATTACTTCATGCAAAAATTTAAATTAATAAAAGTATACTATTTTAAAATTGCGAGTAGTTAATTAAATAATATTAAGTTGAATACATGTTTCCAAAACATATTTCTCAAAACTTTTTCCGATGTGCAGAATAATATGTATACAATAAAGTAACCTACAAGGAAAATGTCGTTTAGAGCACATCCATGAGCATACCCGTAAAGTCAGGTTTTTCCTGTGAAAATTGATGAAAATGGAAAAAACTTGTGAACAAAATTTAAGTTTGCCAACATTTCTTAACGGGAAAATTACTATTACGAAATTATTGATTAATAAAAATTAAAAGTTACTGTAATAAAGAGATTAAGAAAACAATAGGCTTACGTAACCGTCTATTAAATCCAAAAAGAAGTTTTGAAATCGTTCAAGTCGTTCCTGAGTATTCGGTGTACACATATCAAGGAGATTTGAATAATTTATTTATGGGAAAATAAATAGTGTGCATGAACCAGGGAGGGTGGCATCGTTTTTTATTTGTATACTCTTAAAACACACTATTTCCTCTTTCTTACATTTTCTAGTAAAGAATTAAGTGAGAAATTATTAGTTTAAAAAATACTTCTGTGCGCCATTTCTGATATAGCCCGTTCTTCAAGCGCGAATTGTTTTACCCATTTTCAAGCAAAAACTTAGTTAGCCTCTTCTACAAGCGTTTTCCGAGATCACCCCTTTTTCACTCAACTGTCAATATTATAATCTATGAGATACAGCCAACATGATATATTTCTGTGACTTCCCGGAATAACCACTTGAGTCCATTTTTTTGAAAATCGAGTTTAATGTGGATTTTATATATTTAAATACACGTTTTTCATATAAAAATATAAAAAATGTCAGAAATATCACCCTATGGTCGAAACCAGTACAGTGCATAACCACTTAAGTCCATTTTATTGAAAGTTGTTCCCGGAATAACCACTTAAGTTCACTTTATTGAAAGTTGTTCCCGGAATAACCACTTAAGTCCATGTTATTGAAAATTGTTCCCGGAATAACCACTTAAGTCCATGTTTGATTACTCTAAACGTTTATTAAGGTGGTTATAAAACTTAATTGAGTGTAAATTGTACATAATACAAAATGTAGGTCGTGGTTTGTAAAAAACATATATTAAAGGGATAATAATTAAATTTTAATTACTAGTTTTATTACGTGGTAGGTTTTATTAATTAACTATAACAAAATAATGAATTATTACAAAATATAACGCTTTTGTACAAGTGTATTGTATTACATCATGTACAAGCTTTTTTAATATAAAACGTATAAAATATTTGGAAATTAATTTATAATAATTCTGAACAAAAATAGTTTAAAAATATAATACTGAAAGTAATTATATAGCTTTAATAGTAAAATAATTAATAAAATTTAGTAATAAACAAAATAATTGGAGGAAATTATTCTCTTGGTAGCTCTTGGTGGTTGTCTTCTAATTTCTTGTGATTTTTTATTTATTCTTGGATCTTCTAGAGTATTTTGGATATTTTCAGATAATTGTAATTCAAGCGCAACGTTCCTTTTCAAAACTTTAGTACAGTAGAAAACTAAAACAAGAAAATTTTACACAGATGACACGCATGATCGCTTTAATTAGCATTATCCTGGAGTATTAGGATTTTTTCAACTGCAAAAAATTGAGTAAAATAGAAGTACTCTCTTTGCCCTCCGTTTCTGTGAATTAGTATTGAGTTCATTTAACCTGCTAAGTATATCTATAAATTACGCATATATACATACACTTTATAAGTTAAATTTGAATGCTAATTCACGTTTTTCAGACATATACAGAATGTTAAAAGAGTAGAATACGGCTAAAAAGTACAGTTTCCGGCATAACAACTTAAGGCAATGCTAAAGCCACCCATCACCGATAATTACGAGGACCCACTATTTTCATATAAATTTCATTTTGGTGTAAATATCTCTCTGAAACGTTGTTGCCTTATCCAAAAACAACAAACTTCCATAGAGATATTTTCTTAAAATTGAGAATGAAATGAAAATAGTGGTCGTCCATATTTGCTAATAACAGGGGAGTTTAACATCGCCTTAAGTCCATGTTCCCGGAATAACAACCTAACTTACGGTATTTACTCGTTCCTACAAACGTAAGCATGTAATTCCTTTACTTACCACTATTATTAGAAAGGTATATTATGACCCATTAAACAAGCATAGTATTGCACTGTATCTTTAACTACGATCTTACAGATCAGTGCAAACATTAAAACCAGTTTTTCTCAAAAGCACAAAAAGTGGACTTAAGTGGTTATTCCGGAAAGCCACAGAATATACTTTCGAATACATAACTAATGAAAATGCATTTAAAAAATGCAATCGATTGTTTTTAAATCTTCGAAAATCACGCTTTTTCTGCGCTCCAATTGCACATGACCAGTGATAAAATTAACATATATTATATGATTAGCACGTAATAAAACAAGATTTTCTTATATATAAAAGGTTCCTCTGAATTGGGTCACAAAATTTACTACAGAATCATCTGCTACTGAAAATATTTAAGGTTGTAAAATTAATAATTATGTAAAAAAGAATTCTGCGGATAAATAATAAATCTCTACAATGTATGCTAATTTAGTTTTTAACTTTTAAACAATTACATTACAATTGTTATACATGTACATATACTTATTTAAATAAATTGTGAATAGGTATATTTCAATGATTACACATAATCATAAAAATATTTTATTTTCGCATACTGATTTATTTATAAAAATTCTTAAAGCAATTTAATGAACAATTCGAGAAATGTTTATCAAAAATAATTATTAAAGTAATAAAATAATCGGTGACAATAGGACAAAAGAAAACTTACGCGGCCAATAGTTCACCGGCCAGAGTCCCGCCACCGTTGACTTTTCCGACGTACATAAATCGAAGCATTTCCACGAAGACTTCGTATTTGAAATGTTTGATTTCCACTGAATTTTGCTGCTTTTCTTTCATCTCATGCTGGAACATGGCGGCGAACACGGGGCTTCTCTTCGCGAGGTTGCACTTATGGGCATGCAGTGTCTTGCCTCCGACTATGAGCGATGCGTCGCTGAATTTTGCCTCGACGATAAGATGCTCGAATTCGTCGAGCTGTTGAAGTTGAAGTGAATCATTGTCGTCTTCCCCTTCTTCTTTTTCTAGTTCTTCGTATTTTGTTTCTTCCTTATTATCTGGAGATACTAAGTCTATTTCGCACACAACAGTTAATTCATCATTCAATACGCCGATTGCTTTATCCACCATAAGATCACTTTCTATAAACTCTTCGAACCCCCATGCTGATCCAGCTTCTTTTTGCGTATCATATTGATTTTTACCAGTAACCTTCTTTTTAACTACTTTGTTTTTATTTTTAAGAATGCTAAGCGAAATGTTCGATGTGACAACTGCATTGTACTCGGCATTGTACGATATAACATAGACATAATGCGATAACCAATAGCCTAGGTTAGGTACACATAGACCTCAGCGCCACTTCATTGCGAAAAAATCGAGACAGAATGGTGAGATAATCAAACGCTTTTATATAGGCAGACAGTGATTTTCTTAAAATAATAATAGTATATTACTCACCAAGGGAGTAAAATAGGAGACACATAAGGTATTTTAGAAAATTACTTAATTTTCCATACAAACCATAGAGCATAATGCATATGATAAAATCTATAATATAGAGGTACACACTTGTTGTGAATGTATACTTAACTTACTGTCAGTGTAAACTTAACATAACTTAACAAAGTAAAAATGATCATAAATACCCGGGAAAAAATGTTCCATATATGGCCATGTATGACGGTTAATATACATGATTGTATAATAAAAGCTATAAAACAAAATGGTTGTTTTTAAGGGCTCAGTATGTTAAAAATGTAATAAAGTAGTGTATATGTACACACTCGATGGACCAAACATCTGATTGAATTTGTTTGAATTTCTTTCCACTGAGATTAGCGAAAACGAACATTCGATCCAATGAAGTTTCAGTATTTTAAAAAAATCAAACAAATTCGATCATATGTTTGTTCCGTCGAGTGTACATCGGTTGACCGCAATTGACCGAATATTTTTTTAGTTATCTGTACCGCCAAATTGAAAAATATTTTTAGAGACCGAATTTCAATATTGAACAAAGCAATATCATTTTGAGAAAAACGCGTTTGAGGAGGTTCGGATGCTTTAAATCGACTAAATTTATTTTCTACATAGTTAAAACTCATCAGTGTCGATATTTATATAGATATGCAGTAAAAGTAGTAGTATAGTATACATTATGAACATAAAAAAAAATTTTCGACAATTCTAATTTTGCAAACGTAATTAATGTCAATTAATAAAGAAGTGACTAAAAATGCATAAACTTTTTCGGTATTTATGAAATTTCATTTTTAGATCTTATTTTGTTCCTCAAATATTTTTTTACAATTCGCTTGAAAAAAAATCACGCTCTAGTAGTACATGAATCACACAGTATCCTCCTACCTTTCACTCCTTCACTTATATATACCTCTAAAATCTTATCGCATACAATAACAAACAGCAAAGAGGATTTCAACGGCACATTTTTGCCTTTGCTTTATATACTTTATAATCACAGGGAAAATGAAATGCCGACGCGCTTCGCTGTGGGCATCCTTTCCGCATAATATAGCAGCAGCGCAGGTAATATACAAAGGGCAGCGGAGATTCGCGTGTGCACGCCCGCGTGCTCGGGAGCTTTATTAAGCTTATTAACGCGATATATACGCTAAAGGACCGTATTTCGGGCCGCTCCTCGTTCGGCCTATAGTTTGGGCTTTGCTCTATGTAGGGGAGGGAAAGTATACCGCGTGCTCACGTGAAACCTGTGTCGTCGTTCTCGACGTTCGTTGCTGCGATGCGAGCTGAAGCTCCGGCGCGCGGTGTGCAGCGGGCAAAAGCGACGAGAGAAGGCTTTTCTCTGTGTGCGCCGGATAATAGCAAAGGCTTGACTGATGTGGGATCAAATGCCATTATGGGTGAAGTTCATTTTCATAAGTGAATAGGTGAAAAATCGATGTGAAAGAATATAAGATGTGACAGAATAATAAACGAACTGTGACGACTTTAAATTTTAGATTTATGCTGCATTAGCTAAAATGCTTTCACTTAAATTTTATTATTGCATAAATATGAATCATAATCTTGTTCTTCCTGACTTTTGAGGTATAATAGATTTAATTTTTTTTCTTCCGAATTTTTCGTACTGAAATCGAGCTTAAAATTTGATATGCCATAATCTTGCTTTAGAGGAGACATACACTCGACGTGGATAATATCTGGTCGAATACGTTTAATTTTTTTTAAATACTGCATTTTAATTGGATTTCATTGCATCGAACGTACGTTTTCGCTAACCTCATTGATGGATTTTAAAAAATTTCGAACGTATTCGACCAGATATTTTCCACGTTGAATGTATAGAATCATTACATAAGAATCATTAAGAACTTCAAAACAAATTTAAATGCATTGATTATAATTAATATAAAAGATTATAATGATTAATTATTATTAAATATTATTATTATTTTTTTTATTAATATAAAAGATTTTTTTTATATCTGACATGCTTAATTACTGATCGAATTGTGTTTTTAAATCTTTTTAAAATATTATTATATTCTTCTTACGTATAGTTCATAAGAAGAAATGAAACACAAGAATGGATAATAATGATTCTTTAATACGAAGTTGATTTTATTTAGGGGATACCGGGGTCAACCCGATCATTCGGGTTAAACCCATCATTTAAATTTAATAAATATTAAGTTTTTTGAATGGTGAAAATATTTCTATATTCTTTATAATGTATGTCTCTTATTGTCTCACCTTAATAAACAAAAGATTTCTATAAAGATATTCACATCGTTAGGTTTGAGCTACTTTTCTTATAAGAAAAGTTTGCATTAAAACGATTTCTAGAATATTTCATTTAATTATTCGAGAATTTGACTTCCAGCAAAGAAAAATATACCATTCAAACTTTTAAATTCAAAAAGTTTTATCTGCCTAGTGATATTTATTATTTTTTAAATAAATTTTAAAATCGTATAGTTGACACTTTATACTTTAAAGTATATATATACTATATATACTTTAAAAACACTAACACATTTTTAAAACGGTTCTTAACAGCATTGTGAATAAAACATCATAAAACATCAATTTAATTATTTTCTTCAACCGATAACTTACAAGAACACAATTTTCATCCATCTTGAAATGTGAAAATTAATAAGTTTATTTACTTGTAGATAACATTTCTCTCGATACATCAACGTAAACACTGTAATTTTCTCAAAATGCATTTTCCCGTTCACAGTTCACGAGTAAGCCAAATCGTCCGTAGCGCAATTCGAAAATGCGCCAAACTCACCGCTGAACGTCCGCGTGAAAGCGCGCGCGCGCCTCTCGCGAGTCGGCTATACGCGCTCGTTACGCCTCAACGAAAATCGGCGTCGCCAAGGGCGCGTTTCTTAGCTCCATTCTGGAAGTTTCTCCGCGCGCTTATTGCGTGCTCGCGAGCCTGGCAAACCACAAAAAGGTTCTATTAACTGCACGCGGGCCGTACCGGATTTGAATTGGAAGCAACCCAAAGAAAAAAGCGAGACGCGGCGCTCGCTATTCGGATGTCTCGTGATGGGCCGATTCCAATGCTCGTGTGTGCCGTGTGCGAATTTCGCATTAAAACTTTCCTATGAAAGCTCGATTACATGTTTAAGCGGGGTTTTTTAAGCAAACATCTACTTTGCAATTATATTTAATAAAATTAAATAATTAAAGAATCATTAATTAGTTTATGAACTTATTTATAGAATATTGATCATTATATATACACATGTAATTTTATTTTATAATACTTATTATATAAAATAGTTATAAGCATCTTTTTAAATTGTATATTTATCGAATGTATAAATTATTTTCATATATTTTCATGTAATGCGCAATTTTCAGTAGGAAGCAATTTAAACGGTCTTTCAAAGCTAAAACAACAGTATTATCAATTCACGAATAACTCTTATTAAACTCTTATATATTTCTAGATGTAAAAACAATAAACCACACTGATTGTAGGGATTCTTAAGTCTTGGTCACTTTATTGAACTCTATTTTTATTTAATTATTTGACCTAATTATATTTGCAATATAAATTTTATATTAAACTAAGTCAATATTTTAATTATATGATGGCTATAGGAACCCATGATACGTTAAATTTGTTGGCTTAATCTACTATTAATATATAAGTATAAAATGAAGGAATTGTAATAAATATCCTTTTTTACTAATAAGTTTTTAGGAAACTTTAAATATTTATTATAATTCCTTCTTATTATATTCACATATAAATAGAAAATTAACTGTAGATTATCAGCAAAGATATCATACAAATTTGTGACAAAAAATATTAATAGTTTCTAAGCAGTTCCTAAGTGTTTTGGTTTGAAATGTTAATTTGATAGCAATTATTTTTCAGTGCTCTTGTACAGGTAAAGCTGAGATAAATTTGAATCATTACATTGCTTAATAATATAGACGGTTTCAAATAGAAGCATCTTTAATTTAGAAAATTGCGAAAGCTCGCAGAACTTATAGTTACCGACGTACACGATTACATTCAATTATGTGAAAATAAATGTGTGCACAAGAGGGTTATTTAAGGTAGGGCTATACCCAAAAAGTCCAATTTTGTCAGGTTAAACTTAAAATTCTTAATTTAAAATGTGTTATTGACGCAGATAAACATTTTAAATTCTAAAAAAAGGATAAAATATACGTTTTTCTGTAGGTTTCAAGTGCATTCAGGTTTCTCAAAAGCCTTTCTATCGCATATTTTTATATTTTACATAAAAAGATAAAAACTTTGTATAGTTAAGGTTTTTTCTTTAATTTATTTAACACATCTCCATACAATAAACGATCTTTAACACACAACTTACACTCGACGTTAAAAATATATGGTCGAATTTATTTGAAATTTTTTGAATGATACAAAATAAATAAATTGGACTCAATTGATCTCTATGAACCATGTAGGTAAGTTTCCTTATTTGTCGACGTTTCGGGAGTATTTTTTGATTCCCCTCTTCAAAGGGTACAACAATTTTAAACAAAATATAAACACAATTTTAACGGTAAACAATTTCTACACAATTTTTCGCAATTTTCTTATAATTTACCTTATAGGTATATATAAATTAAACGTGACGCTTGATGTAGAATAATGAGTGGTGTATATTCATTGTATAGCACTCTATCACCCTTAAAAACATAACAAAAAATGATTTATTATATTCTTTTGTAAAATAAAACTTAAAAAAATATAAAAATTTACAAAACAACTCACTAATAATTTATTAAATTTGTCGGCAAATCCCTGTTCTTTTTACTGACAGTCACACCAACTGACAACTGATGTAAGAATCTGTGTTGGCGTAGGTAACGCGAATTTTTCGCACGGCCGTATCACGGAGAGTGGGAGTCTCGACTGCCAGTACGCTGAATGATACAACTTCATTAGATTGAATACTCGTTCTTGTTAACCTCACAGGAGAATGTAAGAAAAAAATTAAACCAATTCGACTAGATACTTTTAACGTCGAGTGTACATTATTAATCGTAAATACATAATACTCCAATATTATAACATCATACATAAATCCCACGTACCTATCGCAATTCAAAGATGAGTCCGAGTTATTGCATACACTTGGGAACCTTACGTAGGTATATAAGTACAGCAGATTTGGACGTAAGCCGGCGCGCCGAGAAGGTAGTACAAGTAAAGGCCGAGCAGGAAGGAAAGGTCATCTAATCGCGCGCGAGGCTTTCCTAGTCCTGATTTAGGATAGGAAGGGATGTATTAATTGCGAGGGTCAGCCGCTCGTGCGAGTTCGCACGCTGCCTTTATTTATGGCTTATTAGCGCAGCTTTGCGCGCGCCGTATAAGGCTGATTAAGGGCGGCTCTCGCACTTTGACCGAAAGAGAGAGAGAGAGAGAGAGAGAGAGAGAAAGAGGTATGCAGTGCGCACTTAGACGTTGCAGGAGAAGTTATTTATAGAAGAGGACACGATTGTGGGGGTCACTTAAAAGAAATTTCTATATAGAGCAGAGTAGCCTATTTTGGGAGACTATATACTTTTTGTGTATTAGTTTTTCACTAATTTAAATAATCATCATCAATACCGAATGGCGATTTCTATAATTTAATAAATTATTATAAGAAGTACTAATCATTAACCAAAATATTATACTTTCTTAGTTATAGATCTTGTTTCAACGACTTATTTTTCATGACTTAAATAATTAACGTAGAATCTACAAAAATGAACCAATACCCTAGACAAAACTATTGAATTTAAAAGAATATCGTTAAATCATTTCTTCAAATAAATTGCGATTTATCTGGTAAATAAAAGAACAATTGTCATTGAATCAGGTTTGTTGGAATCATCATCTTTTACACGGTTCCCTAACCCATTACTCGAGAAACGCGATTATTATATAGTTCTCCTGTTGAGCTCTTCTGTATTTTTCTTTAAAATATCTAACAAGCAGCAAAAACTCGAGGTCGCATGATGAATATGATTTTTAATAAGGATTTTCAAGCGAGAGAAAATTTAGTTATATACTATCAAATTACTACTTTTTAGTCATTAATTGAAAAACTTTCCGCAGAATAATGTAAAAAATACAAAAAAGGATTAAAAACGAATAAGCTATTGATTTTACATTTTTTAACATTTTATTACACTTTCTTGCACTGTAGGGGATAGTGAAGTAAAGTAGAATGCCGGCCAAAGCGGAATAGATCTTTATGCGCGTTACAAGTCTCGCAACCTGTCCAGACCATGACCATTTAATAATTTATATCGACACTGGGTGGATGTTGTATCACTTTTGCTTCCTCAAAGAGTAGTCATTCAAATTTTCTTTTGTTTTTAGCGGTTTTTCGATTTTTGGCTTTTAGTTTTTAGGATTTCTTGGTACGTTAGAAATAATACCATCGATCCAGTGAAAATGCATGTGAAAGAGCATAAAACTACCTATCTTTTACCACCCGAAATTTCGAATAAGGTATTTCCTTTCTTTCGTTATACACGGAAACGTCATTTTATGTTTGAACAGTGATTTCTCTAAAGTATATAATGGAAAGTTTAAAAAAAAATTAAGGTAATTAGGATAATGGAGAAGATTATTCTGTAAAATTTTTGAGACATTTTATTTTTCTATGATTAAGAAAAACTGTTGCAACGCCGTTACCCTAAGTGGGTTCTGGGTGTAGTCGTCCAGAGCGGACGGGTGGGTGCCTATCACTATTACTCAGCGCGTCCTCAGGTTGCGGATAGAGGAACGACCCCTGAGAAAGAGGTTAGCTGCGAATAAAGTGAATAAGCAGTCGCGGACAGCCGATAGGTCCAGGCGTGGGTGTGATGAGCCCGCACTGGCGAACGCATTCACCTAGAAAATTATGCAAGCACCACAACAAGTACAAACACTATACAAAATCTCCTATCTTACTTTCTTCTTCTACCTTACTCTGTAATCTATCTCTTTTACCACACATTTCAAACAAAAAATGGGCCAAATATCCTGCTGTCGTGGAAGATGCGGGAGCGATGACAACTGCCCTGAGAGGGGATGTGTAGAATGATTCGCCACCTGATCTTACATAGCAACGAAGCTAGCGGAGGCGCGCTGCCTTGCAGGGGAGCGTTAGGATATGAGGATGAAACCGAGTGTGTCTGACGACGAGTTGACTATGTCCTCGCCAAAGTCGGAAAGCTCTCATACTTAGTTCTAGGGAGGTATGAGGGTTATCACCCCTAGACGGATGGATCCAAAACGCGCGGCTTTAACTTACTATCATGGCTCAAAGAAAACAAAACCAAATCAAAACCAAAAGGAACTTAAGGGTGGGAATCTGGAATGTACGCAGTCTGCACAGAGCAGGCGCGTTCCGGGAAATCATAAATGAAACTAGGAGGTACAATTTAGATTTGGTAGCAATACAAGAAACCCGATGGAAAGATAACGCGATGCTAGGATCCGGTAACTTCACCTTTTTATATGGGGGCGCGAGCGGGCATTCTCTAGGCACCGGATTTCTTGTTAACAAAAGCATCATACATTCCGTTAAAAGTTGCAATTTCGCGAATGACCGACTCTCGTATATCATCATCGAAGGAGCGTGGTATAATTACGTGGTTATTAACGTCCACTGTCCTACGGAGGACGAAGAGGAAGAAGTCAAAGATCTTTATTATGAAACTTTAGAGCAATTAATCGATCAATTCGCGTCGTACGACACCAAAATAGTAGTGGAGGATTTCAATGCTAAAATAGGGAGAGAGGAAATGTTTAGGCCCACTATAGGCAAAGAAAGTCTGCACGAAATCAGCAACGATAACGGTATTAGGGTCATAAATTTCGCGGCCGCAAAAGATCTTATAGTCAAGACCACGTGCTTCAAGCACAAGGATATACACAAGGCAACGTGGACATCGCCGGACGGGGCCACGCACAATCAAATCGATCATTTTCTTATTGATAAGAGGCGCCACACCAGTGTACTCGACGTAAGGACCTATAGGGAGGCGGATTGCGACTCGGATCATTATCTAGTAGTGGCCAAACTAAGAGCCAGATTAGTAGTCGGTCTAATAGTAAGCGAGCGAACAAAGTAGAAACATTTGATATTGGCAAACTACGAAGCGGAGTAGAGCGAATCAAGTACCAAGTAGAAGTTAGCAACGTATTTCAGGTGCTCGAGGAAACGGATGCACAGACGGTAGTAGATGACGATCCGAACAGGTTATGGGGGCTATCGAAAAAACTATAAAAGGGGCCGCGAAAAAAGTACTGGGTAAGAAAGAAAGGCCGAAGAGTGCGAACTCTGGTTTGAAAGGCGCAAGAAGGCTAAATTAGATAGCGTACACAATGAAAGCGGTAGGGCCGTAGAAGAATACCATGAAATAAGAAAGCAAGTGGGTGTGATTTACAGAAACAAGAAACGCGAGTATCACAAAAATTAAATTAGAAAAATAGAAACTAATAGTAAGGAAAATTATCCGCGCGAGATGTACAAAGGAATAAACGCTATTAGGAAGGGTTTTCAGAGTAGATCGCAGTTAATGAAAGACAAGGACGGGAACCTCGTGACAAGCGAAAATGAACTATTGAAATTATGGAAAGACTATTTCGATAAGTTATTAAGCGTGCATGAAAATTTCGAAGAAATGGGAGACGAAATCCACACTGCTGAACTCTATATGGACGAACCGACCTACAAAGAAGTAGAGGCCGCGATCAAAAAGCTAAAAAACAATAAGGCCGCAGGAAACGATTCTATACCAGCTGAACTACTTAAATATGGGGGCACCGCGCTTACATCTAAAATTTTTTATCTAGTATGTGCTATTTGGAGAAATGAAACAATACCAGAAATATGGAAAGAATCCATCATCATACAGATCTTTAAAAAGGGAGATAAAACAGACTGCAATAACTACCGGGGAATCTTACTTTTAGCTACCTGCTACAAAGTTCTGTCAAACGTAATACAGGCCGGACTCATACCATTCGCGGAAGATATAATAGGAGATTATCAGTGTGGATTCCGGCGCAACAGGTCGACGAGCGATCAAATGTTTACCATAAGACAATTATTAGAGAAAAAGTGGTAATATTGTTAAACTATACACCAGCTATTTGTGGACTTTAAGAAAGCGTACGACTCTGTTAAACAAAGCAAAATGTATCAAATCATAGTGCTTGGCGTACCAAAAAAACGCATAAAATTAATTCAAATATGTCTGAACGGAAGCACTGGAAAGGTCCGAGTAGGCGGTAATGTATCCGAATCGTTCATGATACGCGACGGTTTGAAGCAAGGTGACGGGTTTTCAACGGTACTCTTTAACTTGACGCTAGAGTACGTTGTTATAAAAATGCAGGCTAGCGAGCTAGGCGCAACACTCAACGGAACAACGCATATTTTAGGCTATGCGGATGACTTGGATATAGTGGGAGATAATGGTGAAACGGTGGCGAGAAACGCGGAAATCCTTACAAATGCGGCTAAAGACACGGGGTTAGAAGTGAACGAATCGAAAACGAAATATATGATCATGGAGAAACTGAGCATTCGCGAAAGAGAGGGGGATCTCAGAGTCGGAAATTTCACTTTTGAAAAGGTTAGCGAATTCAGATATTTAGGTACAACTATAAATGATCGAAACGAAATTAAAGCCGAGATTAATAAGAGACTTCATTCGGGTAATGCCTGCTTCTACGCTGTGAATAGATTACTTAAGTCAAATCTGCTGTCGAAAAATGTTAAAATAAGGATATATAGGACTATTATAATGCCGGTAATCTTGTACGGGTGCGAAACCTGGGCGCTCACTAAAGCGGAAGAAAATCGTTTTAGGGTATTTGAAAATAAGGTTCTGCAGAAAATATATGGGCCAAAGAAAGATGAGGAAACTGGGAAGTGGAGGAAACTGCAGAATGACAAGCTACATAATGTGTACACCAAATATTAACAGAATAATAAAATCACGGAGACTAAGATGGGCAGGGAACGTGGCAAGAATGGACGATGATCGTACGGCAGCGCGCATAATGAAAGGAAAACGGAAAGCAACGCGATCTCTAGGTAGACGCATATGGGAGGATAACGTAAAAGCAGATGTAACTGAAATTGGGCGGGAGGGCGCGAAATGGATGGGGTTGGTACAAAATAGGGAAACGTGGAAGGCTTGCGTAGATGAGGCGATGAACTTTCGAGTTCGAAATGCCATTTAAATAAAAATAAAAAATAATAAAATGATTAAGAAAAAAATCATTTTATAGAAATAAATCGATCTTCTATGGAAAACAATAACTTGAGTAAAACAGCATTATTCCATCTGAAAATTTCCTAAAAGGTAGCTTTTTTATTTTTCTAAATATTCAAGGTTATATTTATTTTAAAAAAATTGTTGATTGCTTGTTTCTTGGGTATTACACGGTAATTTTTGACCAATGAACGATAATTTTATACGTTTTTTATGAAGATTTATCGATTTGTTTTTGATTTATAACTTATATTTTTATGATAATCATTTTTTTTCTTCAAAAAATTTTTACTAGCTTTTTTTCTTTGAGTATTATGCGGTAATTTTTTACCTTTCTAAGATCATTCGGTACGCTTTTCTATGAAGATTTAAAATGAAGAAGAATTTTTAAGATTTATCAATTCAATTTTTTTATAACTTATTTTTTCATTTTGATCATATTCATTTTCTTTTTTAAATTTTTAATATCTGTTTTCTTGAGTATTCTGCAGTAATTTTTAGTCACTCAAAGCTCTATGTTTATCTTTTGATGAAGAGTTGAAATAAATAAAATTCAAGATTGATCGATTTGCTTTATACCGTTTTTTCATTTGTATGATATTTTTGTAATAAATGAACCCGTTATTCATAAACTCGAACAAAATTACGAAAAAATTTTATTTTTAAAAGTAGAATGCATTTACTATATTCATAAATAAAATTTAATCAACAATTATAGTGTTGCAAAATTTCTTATTGTCAATTGGAAAGAAATGTAACTTGAAATGCAAAACTTTTTAAGATGCTTTTTAAATGCTATACTTTGCCATAGGATTATTTATAGTTGAAAAATTTTCTTGAGTTTTTTAAAATAAATTTTGTCTAATAGATGTGTGTAAAAATTTTTTTTTAATACTCATGTTATTATCACAAAAATATGCGTTTACTAGAATAAGTTGTACAAAAAGAATTTGTATTGAATGCTTTCAAAATAAAAGAAGACTGTAGAGCATTTTTTAGTTAATCAATATATTTTTGATGTTCCAATACTATTTGTTAGGAATAAAATTTAATAGAGTTAAAATTTGAGTTCGCAGTTAAAATGAGTTTGAATAAACTATTTTGAATAATTAACTCGAATAATTACACTTAATGAATATTTTTAAGATTTTCTTAGTTACATACTATTATCTTATCTTAAATTTATTTGTGAAAATGGTATGTATAAGATATATTAAATTATTTATATCTTTTATATCTTTTTGAACAAATAGTTTGAGCACAATAAAATAAAAACTCTTGATTCTTTTCTTTACAAAACTTTTGCTCGTTTTCATTGAACCATTTTACAACGTATAAAATAACATTTAACATGTAAGCCAGCTGGAAATAATCAATAACGTTGAAGAACCGTTTCTACAATGTTACAAAATTTTTAAAAAATTGAAAAATTGAAAAATTGTCTACTAGAAAAAGATGAGCGACCATAGTGCTTAAAATTTTATCGAAAGTTAGACTATGTGTACATCTTCAATACACGCTTGATAAAAAAGCCAGAAGTACAAAATTATCCCGTATATAAATTAACCCCATTCTTACCTGCAATACCCGATGTCTACAGGATATACAATAGGTTGTCTCTTCATTGTCTCCAATCCTCCCATTTGGTTCAAGCATGACGATCTAAAATAATAACGTTAATTAGCAGGTCAATAAATGAGAGTAGCGTCATATTACTTTGTATACATATATGGTACAGATATTAAATGCTTGTAGGAAATAATTTTAAAAAATGTCTGTCTGTATATATGTATGTATGTGTGTATGTATGTATGTATGTATAAATGTATGAAACTAAAAGGAGGATGCCCATGGCAGCCCCCTTAAGGGAACGTATGAAACCAACACTATTGTTTAAAGCTCGTTTAGATATGAATTTAAAAAAAATGATACGCCTCTAAGTGCGGGGAAAGTTATAAAAAATAATATCTATGGATTAATGCGATTTGAAGCAATGTATATAGTCTAACCATACTTGGGAATTTCTACTTAATTTTCCGAGTTTCTATCACGTTCTTCTCAACTTTCCCCACACTTTAAGGGGTCAATATTTCTTTAAAATTAAATGCTTTGTCAAATTCTGAACAATGTTATTCAGTTGGTTTTATACGTAAATCCGTGGACATACTCCTTTATATCTACCATAACTCTTCAAAGGAAGCATTATCACGCGCTAAAATATTACAGGCATATTACATATGTTTCAACTTAGAACTGATTAGATTTTGGAGCTGAATAATATTAAACTCATTTTTATGCAAAGATATTAATTTATAAAAATTTGTTATAAACGAAAAAAAACCTTTTTGTTATTTTATATTGAACTTGTCAAAAATATGTACGTTTTTATAAAGTTGACGTAATTTTCTTTCGATTAATATATCTTACAATAACTTTAAACTTATTTTCGTGAAATAATAACCAAATATTAGTTTTAAGACATTGTAAAAAGCAAAAAAAAATTATTTGTAATTTTATACGTTGAGCTTTTCAAAAATATGTACGTTTTTATAAAGTATCGTCATTTTCTTTCGGTTGATCTATCTAACAGTAACTTTAAAGTTATTTTTGTAAAATAATAACAACATGTTAGTTTTAAAAAATTTCTTTTGTCTTTTAATACTTTAAATTTTTTACTGACAATACCTAACGTTTGTATCTAATGAATTAATTATAGCATTAATTTATTAATTGCGAATTTTCATTATAAAATTCCTTAAATCGATTAATCAGGAACTCTCGTTGAGAAAGCATTCTGCTAAGGCAGTTATCAGCGGTTTTTTCTCCGTATTCATAGAAGTTATACAGCGAAGAGAAGAAGACGAAGCAAAAGGTACAGTATAAACGATGAAAAGCGCTCCTTGCCGTATACATACGCACGAGGCGGGGTCCTCAACTCTTATACCCACAGTTCGCCTCTGCACGGGCCCACGACGGGGTTAATTACATTCTTGCGCGCCGCGGATCGTCCGTGTGCGCGCCCAAGTATACGAGTGAAACCGCATCTGCGCGCCTCTCGATTCGCCGCTTTAGTAGACCACAGTGGCAATAAACGGTAGCGTTTTGCGGGAACAGCCCCGAGGCGCTGCACCGTCAGCCTCGTTTCGCATTATATGATGCGTGTATATACGCAGACGGAAGCGACGAAGGAGTTGCCGCTGCTGCTGACGATCCCGCAGCCCTTGATGCGCACCTTCGACTGGTTTCTCGATTCGTCGTTTTTTTTCTTCTGGTTTTCGTTGGTTCCTGGTTGGAAGAGCGTTTACTGTCCTGTTTCGGAGGCTTGGTTCGAAGAGACCGCGGGATAAAGGGCTCATTAGTGTCGGTGGGTGGTTTGAGTTGTTTGTTCAGAGTTTAAGAATTGTTTAATAAAAATCTTCGAGGGCTTTTTAAAATTTGTGTTTGGACATTTAAAAATGAGAGTTTCTTTCAAAGTTTATTGACAAGGGTATTTATTGTTTGTATTTCAACATCAAGACATTTATCTTATCTACCTGCACTTTATACATGAGAGTACAGACAGATATAATTTAGAAAATTTAAATATTGATAATTAAATCTTTATAAAAATCAAATTTTAAGGATTAGTTTAATTATTATCCTAGTGAAAATGAAAAAAGTAATAAAATGTAAGAAACAGTAAGAAAATGTAAGAAAACGTAAACAAACGTAAGAAACCGTATAAAACTGTTGGATATCGGACATTTTAACATTTTTTTACATTTTTATATTCTTATTAGTCTTATTATGATTCGTTACGTTTTATTACTTTTCGTAATTTCGTGAAAAAAGATATAGCTTGAATTTTTCACCGATACGTGGCGAGGCATATACCAACCAATTCAAGTGTCCAAACTAGAAACTTTAAGTTACTTAATAAGCGTTGACACTTAGAAGATATTCTTTTGGAATATTTGGCATTATGGAAGTCTCTGTAGTGAGCAGAATTTTTAGTGTAAAAATGTAATATAAATGTAAGATAGAAATAGGAAATTAACTATCAGAGTCTGTCTCTCTTTCCACATTGATGGCGTCGGGTTATAAAAATCTATGTGTCATGATAACCTTTAAGCTTCTTTGTTACATCTCATATTTTTAATTAAGATATTTTTTATGTGGACAACATTATTTTGATCCGATTTTGGATCCATTAATTTATCTTATTCCTCCTACTGAGACGCTTTCCATAAAACTGTGCACGGTTCAAATACTTATTTGGTGTTAGGGCGACCCAGAAGTATGTATAGAGTAGAATAGAGCATTCCACACGCATTGACGGTGACTCTCATAACGGATTCAAATCAAGGCGTATTAAAATTGCATTCAAATGATTCTAGCTACATCCCCAATCATCAATGTATAACAATAATTATAAGATTCCGGTGCTTATCCTCCGTTCCTAGGAACTCTTCCATCAATTCTCAGAAGAGAGAGATAGATTGACACAGTCCCGTACTCGACGCTCTATATCTCCTTCTTCTCGAGTACGACGACGAACAACGGTCTTCATCCACTTCCTACATCTACGAACTATATATTTGCACCTCGCTCACGAAAGTACACACAGGTCATACCTACCTACCTGCACCTGATATACCTATAACCCACTGGTCGCGGGGATCCACATCCATAGCGGAAATTATAAGCGTGGGGGGAGGAGAGAAGGAGGAGGAGGGCCGTGCGACGGTACGCGCGCGCGCGCGCGCCCATCCCCCTCCGCGCGTGCCAGGCTCCACCTCCGCGCCGTGACTGTATAACGCGTGACGTCAGCTCGGCGCCCACGGACACTTGTTGACGCCTCGGCTCGTATAACCCCCTCTCTCTCTCTCACTCTTTCTCTGTCTCCCTCCCTCTCTCTCTCTCTCACTCTCTCTCTCTCTCTGTCTCTCTCGTTCTCTCTGTCTCTCTCTCTCTCTCTCTCTCTCTCACTCTCTCTCTCTCTCTTGCGCCTTGTCAGACGCTGACACGCCATACGCACCGAGCTCGCCTTTCTCTAGCGCGCGTAAGTAGTATATAATATAGGTAAACGTTGGTGGTGATAAGCGTATTGCATGCGCGAGGGAACTGGTGGGGGGGGGGGTGGAGGGGTGGAGGGGTACGTGTACGTGGATTGGATGGGGAGGTCTGAGTCAGCGAGACGCAAGGTTGCAGTGCGCGTGGATTTGGTTGTTCGATTGTCACGTGGGTGGGTAGGGTATAAGGGTGAAAGTTACACGGTGTGTTGAAGAGTTAAGGTGATTTTGATGTATTTATTGGTGTGGCGAAGTATTTTTAGCCTCGATGACCACGCTGAGAGAAATATGAGTTGTCAGTACGAGGTAGCCTAGGATTTAGTACCAAGCTGATCAGGAATGAATCGTATTTTACGTAACCTCGACTTAACAAAAATGTAATTATGATTATTCAATTACTGAGTATTTGTTTTTGAAAATACATGTGCATACTAACTCCGTTGGTACAGGATGGAGGAATGATGCTTTAGTTTCCTATATTACTTAATTGAAAATCCACACTAATTGGGTATTATCATCTGGTTGAGGGGTACAACATCTGTCACACTTACTTCCAAATGGAGGAATTTTGTAGTCAACTAATTTTTTTATTGTTCTTATTTCGTATTACTGTTCTAGTTCTATTTTGCATTACTGTAATAAGGTGGGTGCAGGTAATGTGTCCACTTAGAAAACTTTTGATTCCCAGTAGATATCGGGTTTTGGGGCTTCGGAAACTATTGAGACATGTTATATGAACCTTTAACAGTAATACCTTATGAGCTTTTTTGCAAAGAAATTTACTCTCTGAATTTTAATTAAAGAAGATCTAAGTAGTTAAAAATTGGCCACTTTACCAACAGTGATCATCTATCAGTTCTTATGGTAAAGTCGTATAGTAAGTGCTTCAAAAAGTCAAGACTAGACTATTAGACTTCCTTTATGTATTATTTAACTATATGGTATTGTAGCGTACGCCTTGGTGTCGATATTTTGGGATTAGTAGGCCTAAGAATTTTTAAGAAGCAATCGCCGTGTTTATCGACGTCGATTACCTTTTGCCTGGCAATGCATTCTATCTTATAATTAGAGGGTGCTAGCAGCGGCGTCACAGCGCCTCTCAACATGTATTGTCAGAATACATATGCAGTAGGAGTTACGGCTTCCCAAAATATCGCATACAGCGAGATCTCGTGTGGGTGACCACATTACCTGCATGTTCACATTACCTACATCCACCTTAATATAGGATAGAACTAAAGCTTTGATTGGCGGGGTCACAAACCTTTCAAAGTTAGGTAGATCAAAACTTATGAACAAAAATGCTAGGACGAATATATTCGTCTACGGGAATAACGTGTTGTTAAATAAAATATTCTAATTTTTTGGACAAAAAATTTTCTAATCTACAAGGCTATTTTCCTACATATTAAGGTATATTTGAAGTACTTTTCCAAATTTTTTTAACCATCTTTATTGAAAATATACAAAGTTATGCATGATTTTGCAGTTCTCCTTGAAAAAAAGGTCTAAGATTAGCGTATACCTACAGCTTGTTCTACTCATGCGAAATGAGAAAACTAAAATGAATTAGCTGCATGACGATAGCAGCTATGGTCTAAACCACTTTTACCGATAAAAATTTTTTTTTCACTAAATGGAGGCTCTTTAAAGAAATATTTTCGATTTTTGCATAAAATTTCGATGGTTTTTGGCTTCTGAACATTTGGCAGATCTTGTTTTGAGAAAATCGCGATTAAAGTTTACAACGTTGCGTGTTTCTATTCAAGAAGTGCTACTTGTCATGTCTATATCTCCAAAACTAATTCAAATTGAGCTAAGCCCCTTTACAGACGTCTTTTCAACACCAAGCACTATAAGAAAATGCAAAAAAATATATAGTCGATTTTTCCATAATGCTACACTATAATACCTCCCTTAATACACAGGAGGGTTCATTTTTAATGAAAAAATTTTGGATATGTTAAACACGGTGGTCAACTTATATTAATCCCGTGCCCCACATCAATCCTATAAATAGTCTCTGAATTTCATTATGTGAAATGAAATGTTAAGTATATTTACTTGTTTAGATTTAATACTTTTTCGACGATTAGAATTTCAAAAAGTATTATCAATGGCGTTTTAAGAGATCTTGTATTGTTTATTAACTTTTTTTTCATTTGATACTTTTTGCATTGATAGGTAATCTATTAAAAAAATAATCCAAAATTATCTCAAATTTAGAATTGCTAGTCGTTGTGATATGAAAATCCTGCCATGTTATTCTTCTACATATACATATTATGTATGTTATATCACATCCACATAATTAGACTTGTACGGATGCTCGACATTTCTCGTTTTTGGAAAACAGACTAAAAAACTTTTTCCAGACTTCAAATGATAGCGTTTGAATATCATTATAACATTACAGGTCTTTAACATTAGACCCGAAATAGAATCAACGCTTTTTTAAGATAACTTTCTCTCTATTTGAGCGAGGAATTACTCTGATTGAAGTGTATTCTGACTCTATATAATGATTGAAAATAGCCTCGTTATATTGATTTTATAATAATATACTACCTTAAAAAAGATTTTTAAATATCGGAAGTATGTGAATTAAGAGCATATGGTAGTTCTTAAATAAAATTGGGATGTTTCAATTTAAAAAAATGTATGAAAAATCAACGAATTTCAAACAGTTCAATTTACTCAAATATTCGACATAGTGCGCTTCTTACACATAAGAATTGTACACGTAATGATTGTGCACAATTTAGCATTGGTCAAATATATCTGTATATAATTTGATCAATGCTAAATTGTGTACAATAATTACGTGTATAATTCTTATGTGTAAGAAACGCTCTATGCCAAATATTCATGTGTTTTTTTTCACCATATTCAATTCTTAATAAATTTTTAAATACAACAAAGCTTAAACTAAAGCTCTTGTCACCTACTTTTGTTGTAATTTTGGACATTTTTTCTAGTGTTAATACATGCATTTATCACAAGAAGATGTACTTTTTTTCACTAACATAATGTTCATTTGAATTAAAATATCTCATATCTCAAATACAAGAGCCAATTGACACAAACTACAAGTCCTAGGCTTCATTACTAGGTACAAGAAAACATCTCTATTGCAGGCATACTTAAATTTAACATTGCCTTACAGATCTCGGACTCTATCTACTTAAAATTGATGTTTCCTCCATAGATACGAAACAATTAAATATGTAATATACCAAGTAATTATACGTGTAATGTTAGCAGATGCAATTACGTCATTTCACATAATAATTTTTTAACTTCTCTTCAGTTTAAGTCAAATTCATAAATTTTTGAAACTTATTATAATAATGTTGATATTACTAAATTAACTGAACTTTTCATATATGCTTTATTTTATTATACTTATAAAATGGTTGTGTTGCTTTACTTTTAAGTACTCACATAATTAAGAATTTAGGAGTAAAATATAGTTTTTACATAGTATGTAACATTCAAAATGACAAAAAATTTCTAAATTAACTCTCCTAAGGGCCGAGTGGAGATATCTCGTCCAAAATATGCATAATTATTTTTATACATTTTGTATAATCAGAATTCTTATACCAAATAAATATTTGCAACCTCTCAAATTGAAACTGTATGGCACAGCTTTAATTTAGGATGTTATAGAAGGTTACAGAACATATCACTGTTGACTTATACTTGATTAAATCCAAATGTGCGAAAATAAAATAGAAATTTTTTACTATTTTATTCTTATATAGACACATTTTATTGTAAGACAATTTTATTCAATCAACAATTATATGTCGTATTTCCATCTAGTTAACATTGATCTGAAGAAAGATATATATTAATATTAATTATTTAACAGACAGCAAGTTCTATTATCAATCATAAATAATTCTTAAAATTTATTACAAAATACGAATTTCCAGAGTCATGAGCTCTAACGTCAGTATCATCAAACAACAATCAAAATAAATTTAAAAGAAAACCTGTTTACCATCAAACAGTATCTATTCTTAGACTCAATATTCCCCTGAAACTAGGGCAAAACACGATGAATGAAAAAGAAGTCACACGCCATAGATTAATCCCTGAATTATCTCTCGTCAGAGGTCCTCGCACTCTCTCATCGTCGCACCGAGCCTCGCGATTTTCTGTTTTTTCCGCTTCTCTTTACGTCTAGTCGAGTCGAACGTCACCACCAACAAATCTTTCGCTCTTTATATATAGAGAGCGCGGGAATGCGATATCGCTCCCGAAAAAAAAGAGCAAGCGAGAGATTGGCCCGCCGCGCTGCCGTGGGAAAGTAGGCGATAAGTCTATTATCCGGCATGGCCCGTGTGTTATTATTATTTCGCCTTTTCGGTGACGCTTCCTATTATTATTACCAAAAATAATCGTGCCAAGATGCCCACGACACGCGTTGCGCGCGATAATTATAATGCCATTTTTGTGTATTTCATTTGCGTGTGCGTATATACGCGCGATTTAAAATTAATTGCCCCTTGACCCATTTAACAGGTCGCCACTCGATTTTAAAGCCTGTCCGTATCGGTCCGCATTTCGCTTTATCTCGTGTGAAATTTCTGCTTCGCTCGGGCGATAACTAATTATCTCGCGATTTCACCGAGTCGGGAGGATGGGAAGAGGAAGATTGAGCGCGGAAGATTATTGTGTTTGTTGACTCATTTTCCTGGGTGTGCTATTGAACTTTTGCACTGTTTTTGGAAGATGCAAGTTTTTACACTTTATTGTTATAAGATTTATGATATTGTTACTAACATTATAATCGAAGAAGCATTATAATTTAACAGAAAAAATACGTTACTACTGAAGAAAAGGTAAAAAATAAAACCATTTGTCAAAGATGACAAAGATAATATTTATGAATGATTATTCGTAAAAAAATGTTATTATTAAATTATTAATAATTATTTTTTTTTCAATTGTTTTATTAAAAGGTAGTTTTTTTGGTTCATACAATTGTTCGTATGATAATTAATTAATGATTTTAAATTTATATTCGATTGTTTTTCATTAATAAAGAAGGACTAGATAGTCAGTATCCATCGAATTATGAGCAACAGTTTCACGTATTCTTAAAATCTCTGCACGGAATCATCTTGTGAATGAATTTCCCCAAAGTGACTCATCAACTTCCTTTCTTAAAAATGCTAAATTATTCATCCGTACACAGTAGGAGTACTAATAATTTTGTCAAATATCACCTAAGAGTTTCATAAGTGACAGGTTTCCGATGACGTTTAGAAATATGAATAGTTAGATAATCGTATGCAGGTCGAATCATTCAATAATTGTACGACGCATAATTAATAATGAATAGTCTATCATCAAGTATCTGCCTATAAATAGCATTTAATATCTAGCTATTTTATACTATATGAGGATGAAACAATGTTTTATAGTGTATATATAATTTATCTTGTCACCGATAAAATGTTTATCAAATTAACGTTATGAGCAAAATTGTGTAATGGATAAGATGCATAGTTGTTTTTGAATAATAATTAAAAAGTAAACTATGATTATGTAAAAAAAAGTATTTATATTAACTAGACGTTTCTGATTATACATATTAATCACTTTTAACAAATTATAGACAGTTATATTAATTTTGTATAACACTACAAGTAGATTATTAATTATTTACTAAATTATATCTCTATGAATTATACCTCTTGTAATAAAAAATGTATCTCTTCTACGACATATTTTTTAGTTTTGAAGGAAAAAGATAACGTTTTTTAATGCTGCGCATATTTGCTAAATTAAAATTTTCTTTTTTTTGAAAAATTTAATTTTTTGTAGTTTTTATATAAAAATAATGTTAATACAAATATTTCCCTTATACCTTTATCTTAATAACACCCTAATTCGGTGTTTTGTGGATATTCAATTTAATTTTGGAAGCTATTATAGGTGTACAAAATTGTTCATCAGTTCTGTGTTCGAAATTACATTCAAGTACATAACGAGTTATTTTAGTAAAGGTTATATAAACTAATTAGGATTAATTTATCATTTTTACCTTAGACGGTGAAGTAATACAGTACGTTTCATAACTATATCACCACCTAAAGTTTCCACATTTACATGTATGCATTTTATCTTTAAAAAAGAAAAATGTTTACCTTGGTATTTTTCTTCTACATCAACTTTTGAAAAATTTACGTATAAATTAACAACGAAATTTTAAAACTAGGTTAAAAATTTACATCGTTTTAAATGGGTTAACGGATTGTAAGTGGTTCTATAATCTATAGTTTTGAACGCTAATAACTTTTTTTAAGTTGATACGAAAAAAATTTTCTTTCATTTGCTTTCCTTAAAATTATTTTACGATTTTTGGTATCAATTTTTGGGTGGTTCTATAGTTATAAAATACACTGTATGAAAGTTATTTTGATAGCATGCCTTCGAAAAATTATAATCTTGAATTTTATAAATTATGCACGATGGATTTTCTTCAATATATTCAACTTGAGATTATTTACTTTCAACAACTAGTAAAAATTACTGTAATAAAAACTACCAATTTTTGTAAGTATTGAAGAGAGAGCGTATGAAAAGAGAGTTTTCGAAGACGTGTTAATATTAGGGAAGAAAAATACCACCGTGGCAACAGTTGCGCTAGTGAAAACGTATACCCGCTTTAGCCATGTTTTGTAGGGGTGACTGGGGTATAACGGGTTACTTGCCATATTTGCTATATAAAATGGACGAAATTTTCTGTTCCGCGTCGTAATCTACTTGTGGTCGTAGTGTGAGTTAATTTTCTTTGTATTGATATCCTCCTCGAACCAAAAAAAGTTTTACAGCCCAGTGAAGTTTTAAATTGAGAAAAACAAGTTATATGAAAAACGATACAAACTTTTTGAATTGCCAACCGTGTATATTTTTGATTGATTTTAAATATCAGGCAATGCTCCTTTTTTAGGATATATTTCAAGCTCTATTTTGATTTTTGTAACTTTTTATTTCATTAAGATTACAAAAAGTTATGAATGGAAACGTTAATTATCGTAAATGGGGTATAATGGATCACTTTTTATAGGGTATAATGGACTACTATTTTTAGTACATAACATTTTAGTACATGTTTTTAGTACATATCATTGAGAGCTCCAAAAGAAAGAGGTTGACATGTTTATTTATAAAATGACATAATTTGAAGAATTGAAATGACAGCAGATATAAAATAGGAATTTTAAGTCATTTTCATACTGTAAAAATGACAAACATTTCCATGGATAGCGGATGTAAAGTTTCTGTTTATTTATGAGTCATTGTAATGTATCTCGATACTGGCACGTATACCCCACCTATTTTTTAAATCTCTATTTTCAAAGTAATTAATTAGTGCATAATTAATTAGTACTATTAGAAAGAAACATTTAATACTGATATAAATATAGGATAGCATTCTTCAATTGGATAGTAACTAAATGCTATTTTAGTTTTTCTTTTAATTATCCCTGGTAGAAAATTATCTAGTTTTATCGAGGCCCTCGATTATTCCCGTGGCAAACTAGATAGATCTACACAGTTCTAGATTAATTTTCCACCAGGGATGCTTTCTATAATTTCTATGGGTCATTGCATTTTAGTGGCCCATTTGTAATTCGGCGCCGACTTCGAGAACATTTTTGTGAATTATTTCACACTTTTTAGTGCATTTTTTTCACACTTTTTAGTGCATTTTTCAATGTCGGTTCTTTTTTTTTCAAACAAATTTTTTATTTCAGACTTTTTAGTTGTAAGGGCTGAGTTTCATTCAATTTATATTGTAATATGGGTCGACCAACAAAGGATGCTGCACATAAGAGAAAAGACCGTTTGCACGAAACGCAAGAGGCTAAATCTGAACGCCTTTCTCGAGCAAAGAAGACAATGGCAGACATTCGTCGCGAGAAATCTCCTAGCAAATGCGTTGAAAAAATGTCCCGAATGCGAGAAAGAAATGCAAAGATTGAGAAATCTTCCACGCAGAGATGGCATACATTTTTCCTAGTTCCTCTGCATGAAATATAAAAACAACATTTTATATTATTGTCATATCGTCATTCCCGTTCCTACGTTTGGCAGGGTGGTTGGGTAGGAGCTGGGTGGAACTCGAATTGCATCCACCTCCACGTGGTGAGTTCTGGGTTATTTTATTTTCAATATAATTCTATTATCAATATAATTATATGCAATACAATTAATGATAAAAAAAAATGAAATAAGCAAAGAGCTGCAAGTTTGAAATAATTATTTTCAACCGAATCAGTCAAGTATTTTTTGGAATAATCGCAGGACAAACATAAAATAAAAACGCCAGTTCTGACCTTGTACAGGCTCCATACTGGCCCAGTTATATAACGGAACCACCATGAGATACTTCTCTTTTTTTCAAAAAATAGTTTATCCAAATCGGTTCAGTAGTTTCCGAATAATCGGCAGAAGAACATAACAAATCGCCAGTACTGACGTAGTACTGGCTCCATACTGGCCCAGTAATATAGTGGGACCAACATGAGATCATTCTCTTATATTAAAAAAATATTATCAAAATCGGTTCAGTAGTTTCCGAATAATCGGCGGAAGAACATAAAAAATTACCAATACTTACGTAGTACTGGCTCCATATTAGCCCAGTAATATAATGGGACCACAATGGGATCATTCTCTTTCATTAAAAAAATATTATCAAAATCGGTTCAGTAGTTTCCGAATAATCGGCGGACAGAGCCGGCAGAGGCCGAAATGTACAGAAAAAATATTTATAAAAAACTAAATTATTGGCGAGATATTGGACCAATAATCACAAAATTTGAATGGGACCACCAGAGGATAATTACCTTTCATATAAAAAAATTTCATCCGAATCGGTCGAGTAGTTTTGGAATAATCGCCGGACAAACATAAAAATAGCCATGTCGAATTAAGAACCTCTTCCTTTTTCGAAGTCGGTTAAAAATTAGAAAATAAATAAGAAACTTTATATAAATTTATTCATTATATTCTTTCGAACTTATTAACCTGAACTCAGGAAAACAAATTTTATGCGAAGTTCACTTTTTTAAATCAGCCGCCGGAGAAATACTTATCGAATAATTGCATGTAGAGAAAAAATGTACTATTACTTATTTAGTTTAATAGTCTGTAATGTTATAAAAATCTGTTTACAGTTTTCACAGATTTTCAGTGTATTTGTATATTTTTCTCATTAACAAGTGTTTTGTTATTTTATTGGAATGTATCAGTCATTTTTAAATATTAAATAAACAATTCTTTCTATAATAAAAGAAATCCGCTTGTCGTTCAAACCTGAAAATATAAAAAGAACTGTCTTATGCATATTGATTATTGTTATACCTATATTGCAAAAAGGTCAATTGCTTATTCGAATTCAGCTGCACGATTCGAAAATACGTGTGAAATTATACAGAAAAATTCATATTGGTTTTTGCAGCATTTTACGCTGCGATGACGCACATTTAAATCTATTCACGTTGCAGTATGCTTTTTATATTTTTTAATTTTTGATGTAACGAACAATTTTACGTCACGAGCAGATTCTAAAAATATTTCGCGAGATACAAAAAAGGGATCATCGCACCTGAAACGAGCATTTGCACAAAATCGCGTATGCGACGGAAGGGTCAACGGTCTGTTAAAATTCAGCCGCACGATTTGAAAACACGTGCATCGCAGCCCCCGTGGAAGTCGGCGGCAAGTAGAAAAAGGCAGAGCTGCGAGACAAAAGAGGAGGAAGAAAAAAAAACAAAGGAACGAGAGGGACGTGTGTACGCGAAAGCTGGCAAGCGCATAAAACTTACGTTACGTGCACAGATGTAAAAATGAAAAAGAAGAGTCAACAGAAGGAGTCAGAGATAAGGTTAAATATTACCCGTACAGTAAATTAAAATACTGAGATATTTATGGCTATTTCGATATCAAGATGGATAGGAAAAATAGTCTTAATCAAAGCCATGTTAGTTTTTGTAAACAGTTGACTCGGAGAGATCGATAGATTCCTGACTTACACAGTATAATTCAACCGACTGATAGAATCAACAACCATGATAATTACAACCAGGTTAGTTTTTGTTTATATTGAGATAACTATCGACACGCTGTAGGTAAATATTTATTATTTTCTAAAAAATTACAGTTTAAAAAATTGAAATACTTCGGGCTGGCCACCAATGTATTTGTAACAGAGAATATATCACATTTGCATCTACTTGTATAACTAAAATATCGATTTATAAATATTCAGCTTATAATCGTATATACACTCTAAACCTAAAATATTAAAAATTGACGCAAAAAAGATTAAACTGAGAAGTTTACTTATTTGCAAAGAATAAACTGCTGATTATCTACTTTATAAAAGTAGAAAACGTTATTGTAACTTTTAAAAGAGTAATGTAGCGAATTTCATCTTTACGGAATGAGTAAATACCAAGATTTCTACTTTTTTACATATATCTACGCACATAACCTCCTTAGTCAATTTAATAAAATCTTGGCTTGAGATACGACTTAAATTCATTTTTATTATGGATCACAGTGAACATAAATAAAATTAAATCAATTATAAATGCTTTGATCCATAATAAAGATGAATTTAAGTAGTATCTTAAGCAAAGAAATCATTAAATTGACTAAGGAGGTTATGTGGGTAGATATATGTAAAAAAGTACAAATCTTGATATTTAGTCATTCCGTAAAGATGAAATTTGCTACTTTACTCTTTTAAAAGTTACAATAACATTTTCTACTTTTATAAAGTAGAGAATTAGCAGTTACATCTTTTTTGCGTCAATTTTTAATCTTTTAGGTTTAGACTGTACATATCAAATCAACTAAAGTACATTTTTTTAAATACTTCATATCTTTATCTTTTCACTTTACCTAATATCTTGAATTATGCAAGAACCTAGTTTTTAACGTATAATCGTATAATTAGGTACATTCCATTTTGATAACTAAAAATGCAATCTTTGTTAATTTTTATTTCTTACTCATAACTTTAATGAAGAACCGTTTTTAAATACACTTAATCTTTTGTATTTAAAAAATTATGTTTAATTGGTGGAGCTCTACTCATTTGCGACAAAAAGGTCGAACTTTTTAATTTTTTATAATTCAATGAACAATTTTAGACCTATATTGAAAATTTTAAAACAATCCGAGTTTCAGTAGATAATAAATCTTAATTTACATTTTTTTAAATCTAATAATAAAACTTTTAACATGTTTTTTACAAGAAAAATGTATGTAACTTAAGAATGTTTCAGTCTACTCCGATTTTATAGGATATGACTGCAACTTTTCGAGTATAGGTACTCTTATAATAACATATTTACTAATATCATTGCTTCAACTTAATTTACAAAACAAACTGATAAATAGTTTACTAAAAATCAACAACTTTAAAATATAAGTTAGTAAATAAATTAAAAAATTAACTGTATTCATCATTTGCAATGCATACTTATAGTTTAGGAAAATTATGCAACAAGGAAGTAAAGTTGCAGATTATTCCCGCGGGTGGGTTAACTGTAGTAATCACCCGAGAGATTAATCGGCTTTACTTTCGTGTTGCATATAAAACTTTATTCACGACTTAACTGTAGCCACTTTGTTGACTTGAGAAGTGGGTTCCACTCACCCACTATAAATTTGAAACGAATTTTATACAAAAATTAAATATTATGTATAAATCAATCAATAAAAGTTTATTTTTTATAAATTAGTAAGTTATGTAGTTTATTATTTTTTCACCACACTGCGCGTAAAGTGCTGACTGTACGCCCTCTCAGCAGGCCGTACAGTACCGCATGGACTGCCTAGGGAATAAAGTGACTTGCGCATGCGCGATGCGCTTTTTTCCGCTCTCGACTGCGTCTCGAGCGGTAAAACAGCGCGTCGCGCGTACACAAGTCACTTTACTTCTAGGCAGAGCATGGGGTACTGTACGGCCTGCTGAGATGCGTACAGTCATTTCTTTACGGGGGTGTGGTGAAAAGTAGTATACGCACCTCTGGAGTACAGAAGGCAAGCATGCACTGTGTGAAATGCCGACCTCGCTTCGCTCGGTCGGCAACGTCACACAGTGCGTACATTGCCCACTTTACTCCCTTGATGCATAATGTACTATTACGCATTATTACATATTTCCCGCATTTGCGTGAACAATGGGTTTTATTCCCGCAAATGCGAGAGTAATGGATTTTATTTCCGCAAATGCGAGAGTAATAGATTTTATTCCCGCAACTGCGGGAGTACAGAATAATTGCGGGAATAAAATATAAGAGGGAATAAAAAGCTACTTTTGTCCCGCTTTTCAGGTCAATAAAGTGGCTATTATAGTTAAGTTGTGAATAAAATATTTGTGGGCCCTGCTGGTCGATGGGACAGCTTAAAGACATGTTTTAAAAAATACTTTGTTAAGCAAAAGAATTAGTGATTAAAATTAGTTTCTAATTATGAAGTTTAGCCATAAAATTCTACCAAAATTTTAGTGAATTATTGTTCTTTAATTATAAATGTAATCCACACATTATTTGTCAGAAAATAAAGATTATAAATTATAAAATGAAGATTAAAACAATAAAAATTAATAATTCAGAGGAAGAATAAAAATTGAAATTGAAGATTTAAAAAATGTAGATTAAAAATAAGAAATTGAAGATTTGAAAAAATTAAGATAAAAAATTGGAAAATGAAGATTAGAAAATATTAAAAAATGATCATAATAATATGAAGACAGCCGCTCCTTAAAACGTACTCGATATAACAAATTTTCACCTCGAACCTACGTACACCGACTTCCATTATACCTAAATACCGGCAAATCGTGCACTTTTTGCATCCTAGCCAACCGGTCCTAAAAAATCACCATTTCGGCCACAAAGTAACCTTCCAACAAGGAAGCTCTGAGAAACCATCTCGAAAACTAAATCACAAAAAAAGAGAACACCGACGCAGCGAAAAACAAAAAGAAGAAACTATAGAAATCGCTGCAAGCGAAGTGAAATCCCTCTCTCTCTCTCCAGCGGCTGGCTCATCGGCTTCCGCGCGCGCGAGCACGCGGCACGCGAGAAGAGTAGGGACACAAAAGACCAAGAGCGCGCGCGTGAGCGAGAGATAGAGATAGAGAGAGAGAGAGTGAGAGAGAGGGAGAGAGAGGGAGAAACGTGGCGCGAGAGCCGAGCCGAGCGCGCGGCGCAGCCACGGGCATTACGTCGCGAGCCGCCGAGCGCGACTGACGCGTTTTCGCGCCACGCGTGCTCTGTGTGTGTGTGTGTACATGTGTCCGTGTCCTGTATAGTTTCCTCCCTCGTGCGCGCGCTCAGCGTTCATTCATTATAAATACACACGCACGCGCTATATACCCGCGCGTTTTTTTCTTGGTGACACGCGCGCGAGTGAGAGAAAAAGAACATCGGATCGATCGAATATAGTTTTTGGTGGATAAGTATCTGTATCGCACTTGTTGGAGTATAGTACACTGGTCTTTTTGTTCTTGGATTTCGAGTGTCAGCGAGTGTCGCATGTGAATCGGGAGGATGAGCGCTAAGATGTGCCGATCGATGTGGACGACGAGGACGAGCGCGAGTGACAAGTGTCATGTAGCTGTCATGTGAGACAGACGCGCGTGCGCGCGAGACCGGCCGCGAGAGGACTGCAATCGGTATTCTTGTTGGAGACGACTTGCGGTGGTGGTCGGTTGTTCAAATGGAAGATAGAGGGGTGTAAATCTGTGTACATACGCTGTGGATATGAATGGATAGGTTGTAGTAAATACAGTGCTCGCGAATTGACGTTTCTGTGAACGTCGTTATTGTACAAGTGAACTGAAAGAATATAGGTAATTTTAGAATTATACGAAATAGGCACAAAATATTGAAAGAAATTTAAAGTGAAATGACGTTTTTATAAGTGCATCAGGAGGAATTGTGCGTCGTATTGGTGCGATTTAATGTTGCCAAAAACACAACCAGTGTTGGGAAGAAAGCACAAACGTGCGCGTCAAGAACGAGTCGTCGAAAAGTCTGGATTCCGCTAGCACAAGCAAGAAAATCGACAGCTCCAAAACATTGTTTAAAGTGCAATTCGTGTATAAAAGTAACAATACATTTTTAAATCGTCTCGTACCAGTGATAATCTTTTCCATTGAATGGTAAAACCAGTCCCCGAAGAATGAAGAAAAGTCCCAAAGTGGCCTTCAAAAACACGCGCATCTCGGAAAGATAGTGAAATCGTCCTACTTGATATCCACAGAACGGCGAAGCCAGTCTAAACAAAAGATCACCAGCACAAAAGAGAACCAATCAAGCACAAGACAAAACCAACCCAGTTAATAGTATTGAAGAACAAACCCACATCTACTAAAACATCTTCTCTTCACTACGCTACGAGGACCTTCAGCAAGCTATAAAACGCACTTCTGAATGCCTCCCAAAACCCCAGACTAGCCCCGTGCAAGCCCAAACCAAACAATTCCCACGACGTACGGGACCCTGGAAGAATCCCAGCTACTTGTTGCGGCCGATGGGATGCATCTCCCGGTGGGCTCGGTGAGCTGCAGCGGCGAGAGCTACGGCAGCGCCTTGGGCCACCACCAGCAGCAGCAGCAGCAGCAGCATCAGCAGCAGCAGCACCCGGCCCAGCTTCAGCTCCAGGTCCAGTTCCATCCGCATCCGCACCAGCAGCATCAAGCTCAAGCTCAAGTCCAGCAGCAGAATACCCTGCAGCAGCAGGAGCAGGGCCAGTACCAGCAGCAGCAGCAGCAGCAGGTGGCGGAGGAGGCGGCCGCTGAGCCGGGGCCCGGGTCGGCGGCGGCGACCGCCGGCGGCGAGATGAGCGAGGCCGCGGCCGTCGGCGAGCTCTGGTGGACCGAGAGGCTCGTCGGCGAGGCCCAGGCCGAGCATCCCGGTGAACTCGTCAGGACAGGTCAGTGGAGAGAGAGAGAGAGAGAGTCAGAGAGAGAGCGGAGGGAGGTGGGGAGAAGAGAAGGTTTGGTGGAGGATTGAGGGTTTAGGGGGATGGGACATGGGGGAATTGTTACACTTGGAAAGCAGTGATTTTGGCTTGAATCTTGATGGGCACATGGGGGATGACCCTTAGCCGTGTGTACTGCTAAAAAGTAATGAGCATTTCTGGAATGTTTCTTTTTTAAGAATTTTCTAAGCAATGAGGATTTTAGAAAATCTCTGTGAAACCGATTGGCTTGCAAAGTTAATAACTTTAGCGTCATCCGGAAATTTTTAAGTTTACAATAGAATATTCAATAGTATCGTTGCGACATGTATTAAAGAACGATGCATTATGTCATACCGCATGTGCTCTTTACGTAATATTTCGGAGGTGGGCAATTCAAGGGTTAAGAGAGTTCCTTAGGTTAGCGGAAAATGATCAAAAATTATTAAAAATTCAAGAGATATTTCTTTTTGTAATATAAAGATCGTGTGAAAATTTCAGATCGATTGAGAAAATCGTTATCTAGAAAATTAAAAAATAATATTTTTATTTAGCATACATGGTACTCTTACGGGATGTCATCGGAATTAAACGAAAATTGAAACAATGAGGTGATTTCTGTAAAAGTTTCATCAATAAGTCTTTTTAAACTTGTATGCAAATTTTCAGATCGATTAGGAGACTCGTTTTTGAGAAATAGCATTTAAATTTGTTTGTATATCGATATTATTTTATTAGTTTTATAAAATTATATCAAACAAGAGTTATCTATTATTTATTTTTTCGTACACTAAAACTTCTGAAAAATAATAAAGCTGTAAAATAAAATAATAAAAAATAATACAAATGCGGTCCTCTACGAAAAACCCTGCTAAAGTATCTTAGAGTTAAGTAACTACTATAGAATCTGATTGAAAGACTAATTTTGGCCAATGTGTACGAATTAGAGTGAAAAACAATGGTCCCGACAATTCCTACTCTAAGATAACAGTGTTTAGAATTACCTGTTACTCGGAAAACCTGAGTGAATTGGACTCGATAAGAATGATCAGTTGATTAAAATATAATTTCACTACCCGTAGCTATCTCTAATGGAGCATAGGAGAAATATGCCTGCCCCGGACACCTAAACCTTCGTGCGCATAACATTTTTGTTTACCCATTTTTAATTGTATGCAAAGGCTCAATTTAAATTAATCAAGAACAGTAATCACAATTACATCTGAAATATATGGTGAAATTTTTATTATTTAAAGATGTAAGCCTAATACCGGACACTTGTGCTTTTTAATTTCCAACTCTTTTCGAGTGATTTCTCGCTTTCTTAACAGAGCAAATAGAACTAGAGGCACGAAAGTGTAGATAATGCAGGTTTTTTCTGAGCCGAATCATTTTTTATGGATTTTCTGATCGCAAAGTATACAAAAAGATAAATGAAGACAATATTTGTAAACTTTCATACAAATCATCACATAGAATTAAGATTTAAGAACAGTTTAAAAACTTTTAAGATGATGCTAAAGCCATTTGTCACCGACAAATACGAGGAACCACTTTTCTCATTTAATTTTGGAATTTTTAGCAAATATCTTTATAAAACGTTATTGTCCTAACCAAAAACAACAACTTTCCACAGAGATATTCGCTAAAAATTGAGAAGTGAATTAAATAAGTGGTTCCCCGTGTTTGACGATAACAGGGGGTTAAACGTTAATATTCGGCTAATATGAACCTTCAATGATGTATAATTTTTAAAGTGTGTTTGAGTTTTTTATGATCGTTAAAATATACGCTTAGTTTTTTCTTAAATTTTATTAAGCACAATTGTGCTTATTTTTCTAATTAACAAAGTAAAATTCCAACTTTTTAAGTTAATTATCTTGCATACTGGATAAATGATTCTAACTGAAATTTTGCAGAATCATCATTAATTATATTATTAATAATTAATTTCTATTTCACATTCCTTGGATTTTCACTTTGATGCAAGAACTATCTATAAGCCTCATTGCCGCCCGAAAAATTGCGGAATATATACGATTTTTTTATAAAAGAATAATTAAATAAATTGAAAATTCAATTTATAGATTGAAGTATACAAAACAATTTTGTAATTAATTTTTATTTTTACATAATGATGACACTTGGCTTGTCGAATATCATTAACATTCTACCTGACTCTCTCCGCTGCAAGCAGTAGAAGATCCCTTAGGGGGCAAGCCACTTTTGATAAATGAAAAATGTATAAATTTAGTATGTTAATAATATCTTTTTTTATTAAGACAAAATTTGAAATTTTAAGTGTCAAAATATATTATATTTACGTATAATTTAAGCTCTGGTAGACTTAATTTGATCAACAATAGCATCCCTACTCCTTCATGCATGTATGGATTTTGTTTCCAAAGAAAAATTCATTTACCGCAAGGTTCCATGTTGAATCATTGGACCGTTTACATGAATCGGGACTTCAAACGTTTGTTTTTGATGTTGCTATGGTCGGGGTGGAGAAGAATTTTGACAAAGTACCTCATTTTCTTTTAATAGACAAAAAATCATAAAAGTAAATGAATTTTTAAAAATGATTTAAAGTATGTAAAACATTACTTATTTAATGTAAGTGTAATTTTTTCAGTATCATCAAAATCTACATTAAAGACAAATAGTTTAGGCCTAGATTTATATAAAATGGTCCAGCGGTTCAACATGGAACCATGCGGTAAATACATTTTTCTTCGAATATAAGCTGCATATATGCATACAAGAGTATAGTGATACTATTGTTAATAAAAGTAAGTCTACCAGGGCTTAAATTATAGGTAAGTATAATATATTTTGACACAAAAAGTTTCAAATTTTGTCCTATGATGTAACGAAAAAGAAAAATATTATTAACGTGCAAAATATGTGCATTTTTACAAATGTCAAAAGTGGTTTACCTGATCCTAAAATAATCTGTACGGGTGTGTCGGCAATTAAGTTAAAGAAAGTAGAAATTAAATCAAACAAGTTATTACTAATAGTTCAAAATTAACCTTATAATTTAAATTTTTTGAAGTTGTTTCATTGATGGACTCTTTTCCTTGGTAATTACAGTTATAACTTGCATAGAATTAGATAAAGGTACCTGACTGGTATAATGAGCTATTTTGTTGTTACTAATCTTAGGATTTTTAAATTGCTTAATTAATCTATTTGGAAATGCCCAACTAAATTACCTTTTGTAGCTTCCGTAGGTTTCAAATTAAATTCTAATATCATGTAAAATTTCATCAAATAAATTGGTCGTTCATAGAATTCAAGATTAAAACCTATTAGTTCAGAGATATTTGGGGCTTATTAATTGTGATATTCTAAGCATTTTCGTTACATTATGTGATTCAAGTTTAATGTGAAAGCAATGAATACTACATCGGAAATACAATTTTACTCAATCTGTAATACTGATCCTAAACTCTTGACCTCACTATGCCGTCGGTTGCTGCACATAAACATTAAAAAATGTATTTATTTTCAGTAACTAGTCTCTGACTAATATCGGGGTCGAACTTTTATATATTTTAATAATGTAACGTAATTTTCATATATTTAAATGAATTGAAAAATAATTGAAAATAGTATTAGTTTGTTATCATAAATTTTATGTAAATCATTTAATTTTGTTGACACTTTAAAAACATTATTAACGTAATTGAACCGGTTGTCAATCACGTACCAATTCTCGATCACTTTGAGAAATAATACGATTTTTCACAATCTTACTTAAAATATGTCGTACAAACTTGAATTGATTTTAATAGCAGTCTTATATGTGAATAATTGTCAAAAGGTTTCAAATGATTTAATGATTTTATTTATGACAAAAAATTATTTTATACAGGTACTTCCCGCTTGCGTGTTTATAAATGGCATCCTTAGCTGCCGAGCTAACAAACATGTGTTTAGTAATACGACGTTTTAACAAATTTTTTTGCTTATCAAGTCATGTAAAAAGGTTTAATAGTGACCTTAGATCGACAATAACGTCAATAATAAAAACGAAGCGTATACGATAATTAATTTATTTTTATAATTTTAATTAAGTAATCGAGGATAGGCTCATGGTTTGCGTATGCTGTACCATTTGTCGATCGACAAACTCAGATACTTTTTAAGGTATAAAAACGATATAACATTAATTATTTACTATTTTACAAGAATACTGCACTAATATTTGGCTATTATCATACACTAAAAGATTGATTTCAAAAACGTAACCTTAAATATAACCCCACTTCTCATGCATAATTGTGATCGAGAACTGGGCCAGGAGTACTGATCGACAATTAGTCCAGAGTGTAATTCACTGATCGACATTACTTAGGTCCACTGGAACTTCTACTTTTAAACATGATTTTTACGGTTTTATGTCACATATAAACGTATTATTAGACCAACTATTATTTAAATTAAGATATAAATTAACTAATTAGTAAATGATTTTGGATTTTGCTTCATTTTATAATTTTCTATGGTCAGAATAACCTCAGTACCTTCTTGTGTGATCGAGAACTGGCTCAACTACATTATAGCGACTTTAGTAGTACCTGTAGTACTCAACTTATTTCCCAAACACTTTTATTTAATTTTCTTTTCTATAATGTCAATTTAAAATATACAATTATAATGAATCTGTATGTAAACATTCAGTGTTACATATTTTTCCAAATCTCACACAAGAATTACTTTCTTATTTTAGAGTTTAGTGTAGAATTTACTTCACTTCTTCCATGTATGTAGATAATAAATTCATTAAAATATAAAGTTAACTAGATTTAAGTACTTACTAATTACTTTGCATATTTATTGTAAAATTTTCTCAATACTTAAAATATATTTCGTGAATATAATACTATCATTCCGAACAAAAGAATATAAATATATTCTACAAACAAATAGCATGCATTCAATCAAGAATCCATTTGTGGCATAAATGATCAATATCACAGAATAGTTTTTTCAGTGATTTCCTTGTAATAGACAAGTCAAACATTCCTGTGGTTCGCGTAGGCAAGGGAAATATATTATATTTTTCTATTAGCCAATTTCATACATATATATGTTGGCAACAGATGCATAGCGCTGATTCTCTTGCAGAATTGTACTTAAGTGCATGAAAAGTGATGTGCGGGGTCTAAATTAAAATGAATACATAGCACAAGTGTAATAATCAATAGACACATGAGATCCAATGTTTGCTTCCTCATAGAGGAACCTTTGTGATAGTAAAAAAATGTTTTGTTAAAGACATGTTAGAAACATGTTTCGAGATACTGGGAATCAAAATACACTATTTTTAGAAAATGTCTGTATGTGTGTGTGTTTGTGTGTGTTTGTGTGTGTATGTGTGTGCGTACGTGTATTATGGACGGTGGCTCGAAAGTTTTTTTTTTCGATGCGTTTTTGTCTTTTTAGCGGTTTGTCGATTTTGGAGTTTCAGTTTTTTGGGTTTTTTGATACCGTAGAAATAATATCATCGATTGAGTGACAATGCATTTGAAAGCACATAACATTACCCATCTTTTCCTATCCGAAATGTTGAATAAGCTATTTTCCTTGTTTTGTTATTCACGAAATCGTCATTTTTTCAAACGGTTATATCTGTAAAATATAACAAGGAAAATTTTTGAAAAATTGAGATGATTAGGAAGATGGATAAAAATATTCTGTAAAATCGTTTAGGCTTTATCTTTTTCTTTTATTTAGTAGTGAATTCTGGAGTGTATCGGCAGCATTGGATCTGAAACTTTCCAAAACGGTATCTTTTTACTATCTCTTGAACGAATTATTTGCCCAGATCACAACCACCTTTATATTTCAAGATATTTGAGGTTATGTCATTTTGAAAAAAAAATTTTGATCGCTTGTTTCTCGAGAATGGCAAGGTTATTTTTTACCAAGCGAGGCTCATTTTTCTTCGTTTTTTAATGAATATTCGAAATTGAAAAGAAATTTAAAGATTCAACTCGTTATTTTATAACAATTTTTTGATTTTTGGATTTTTGAGTTTTAGTTTTTCGAATTTGTTGGTATGTTAGAAATATTATTATCAATTTATTATAAATGCATTAAAAAGAGCATAAAATTACCTATCTTCTACAACCGCAAATTTTGGATGGGCTCTTTCCTTTCTTTTGTTATGCATGAAAATGTCATATTTAGTTTAAACGGTTATACCTTGGAAATCTATGATGGCAAATCTTTTATAAAATTTTAGATGATTAGGATTTCAGTGAATCTATGTACTAACATCTAATTACATTTAATGTAAATATTTAAACATTCTTTTACTTTTCTATTTTTATTGTTCTCTACCAATCCGTACAGGCACCTAGTGCCCTTTTACGGGACACTTCCACCACCTATGTGTGGGAGTGTTTGATCCTATCCCCAACCTTTTATACCCCACTGAATTCCAGCATTCACCCAAGGCCATACCCTGTGACGCGGGGAAAATTTGACAAACCAAGAAAACCCACGCCAGGAATCAGCGGATAAGAAAGTCAAACTTAGGCACCTTTCTTACCTCCGAAAAACACCTAAATTTTCGTTTTCCATCTGCGAAAACATTGTTGGGACGGGATTCCCGAGCGGTCACCAATCCAAATACTAACCGCACCCAACGCTGCTTAACTTGGATGATCGACCGCTCGCGCACCACCGGACCCGACAATGATGCCGCTCGTAAATATTTAAATAATTTTAATAAATTACGTACAGAGAAAAAATTGCTGTGATGAGGATTATTACCTATCGTTCTAATTTTAGTAAAGAATTATCTTTTGTCAAACCATCAATGATACATAAGCATACCCTTTTTGAGGTATTATTTAGAAAGAGATATAGCAATTTAAAATTAATTTATGAAAGCAAAGAATTTCATATTGGAACCATTAATTTAGTTTGAGGAAGCTAAATGCCAATGAATTGGCAGTGGTTTTTTATATTTGAATTTTGAGTGTCTTCGAATTAAGAAAGATCTCGAGGGAAAGCATTTTGATTAATTTCATAAATTGTTTAGAATAAAAGCTTAAATAAATTCATCAACTTATCATGCACATGGCCCATTTTGAAGTTAGTTTATATTGTTTTATTTTTGAGTGAGCAACTGTAATGAATTATGAAAGAATGGCGAAATATAGCTCAAAATAAGTAGTTTATAAAATAGAGTATAAACATTGAGCAGAGAACCTCCATAACAAATTGGTCTACCTTACCATTATTCAATGTAATATTACTAATAAGTTCCAAATGAAAAGGGCAACAAAACGATCTTACTTGAAATTGACGCATCCATAATTATAATTTATACCATATAATTATTGGGTTGATTCCCACAGTTATAACGAAATTTATTTCATACTTGAAATATGTGTAGTTCTAACTCTATCATTCCAAAAGTAATTCTTCGTTGCTTCAAACTGAATTTTCTATGATTGTATGTATAAAACTTATCTATATACCAGTGTGCAAATACTATCAACTTACACTATCCAAGCTTTTCTCACTTATTACCCACATACAATGCTCGCTGCAGGATATGCCGGCTCGCAGTTTCTATAAAACCGGCGGATCCCTCGCGACCCTCCCACACTTTGACCCTGCCAATTAGCCCTCCTCGGCTACCTAATAAGTAGCCGCGCGCTCGCGCACACGTCGTCCCCGGACATAATGAGAGTCCAAGCCTCCCACCCTCCCTCTCTCGGTTATAATGACTTAGGCGACTCCTCGTCGCATTCGGGAGAAAGAGGGAATATCCGAGAAACTGGTCTCCCGGCCATCTGCAAGATACACTATACTAGCGCGCGGGAACGATTTTTCTCTCTATGAGAATCATGAGCTGCGGAGACTTCGACGAATTTCCTGTCGAGCTGCTTATTTCGCTCGGGATGTCTTTTTCTATTTTTTGGTTTGTTGGTTGTTTTGTCAAGCGGTGGTGTGTATAGGTGATGCTTCGCTCGTAAATTGATTTAGTAAGGTTGCCCCGATACACTGCAGGTATTGGTGACAGATTTTCGAAGGACAAAGTTATTTATGGCTGCGGACAGGTTTAGCTTGGAAACTCCTTTGTTGCAGTGGTGGAGTTTACTCGTGTTGTCACTACAGTTTTTATGAGCGATGTTTTTACGAAAAATGTATTTAATTTAGACATCAGAAGCGTCCAAACGGATAAAATTCAATGAATTATTTGCTTAATTATATCGCTCAAATATATGATGTAATATATCTTCAAATATAAATACATACATAGTGAATTATTTAAATTATAACTGTTTAATAATCAGATAAAATATTGAGAATAAATTTAATAGTAACTTAATAATTTAAATCACCGCTTTTGAATAATTTTAAATAGAAATCACGATTAATGCACGCTTTGCTAAATATTAAACGATTCTTATTGAACTTATTTGTCTTTGTCAGAATGTAACATGCAGATGTATGTATATATATATATAGAAGGGGACCGTTTAAGGGATCAAAATTTAAACGTTAGTTAAATCCAAATTAAAGGAGGATGCCCACGAATGCGTAGTAGGAGTAAGTAAGGAGACGCGGTGGGACGTACAAAACTTACTCTATCGTTTAGTTTGTGAAAATATGAACATTTACCAAATGTAATTTAAGGGTCAAATTCAATAAAATAAGTGACAAATCAAGACTTTATCAGACAATTAATTCTTATTTATATTTTTCACTTTATACATATGGAAATTTTTGTTTTGATTCATAAGGGATCATCCCACTTTACATGCCCGAAAAATAAGCTATTTTGTGAAATTTGTATACGATTCCTATAAGATACACCGATGTCATTCTTTTTAGGCTCAATAAACTCTCTCTTAAAATATCTGAAAAATATTCTTTTTTGATTTTACATAATTCAGTTATGCAAAAACGCGGCATCAGCATAACGTCTCGAAGAAAAGACATATCAATGGCGTTGATGGTATTTCTGTGAAGAATCATCTGAAACACAAAAACCGTAAAGATTTGGATTCAGTATGACTGTGGCTATGACCCGAACTAGAATTATTTATTTTTATGCAAAAATAACAAACTGTCGGCTATTTAAAAAAAAGTAATCGAAAAGTACGGTTTTTAAACAGCCGCTATTTTGATATTTTTGCATAAAAATAAATAATTCTAATTCGGGCCATAGTCACAGTCATACTGAATCTAAATCTTTTTTGTGTTTCAGATGATTCTTCACAGAAAAACCATAATAATAATTACATAATAATTGAATAGAAATACATTTTTTTAAGACTCATCCTCCCTGATCACTTTTTCACATAAATTCTTACTTGAATATTATTGTAAATCAATGGTGATATAAGCCTAAAAAGTTTAAGTAAAATTTACTTTTGTTGAAACAAGTGCTGATTAGTAAAAGGTCTTCGTTTATCAGAAACTGGTGCCATGCCACTATATACTATTTTATTACTAGTGTAACAGCGAAAAACAAAGATAAAATACATATATGTAACGAAATAACAAGAAATAATTGTAGAAATAGTAGTGATTAAATAACAAAATTTTAATAATATGTATAGCTTTAAAGCTTCAGTACCTTTGAAAGTCTTTCACTGAGTAATTTGTTACACGCAGTTGAGAAACAGTAGTATGAAGAATAATGTTTCTTGCTAAATTATCTTCAAGAAAAGGATTATTTTATATCTTTGATTATGGAGCCGTAGTCATGATCGAATACAGTCATTATCGAATTTAACTTATAAGAAATAAACCTAAAAATCTTTATTGACAAATTGTTGCGTATAGGGAGTCTATACATTTAAAAGAACTAACTACCTATACGGATAGATGAGAGAGCTTGTTTTCCTAAAATTATAGGTATTTCTCATAATGAATGTTAAAGATCAACAAGCTTTAGCCGTGATATATTTTAGATGTTCAATAAATGTTGACCATTGATCGAAAAACATTACCAAGATAATAAGATCCGAAATAGAATTCAACTTAAATTCTAAATGTCACTTGAAGCAAAAAAATAATGCACTGTAATTCTGGATTCATTGAATGAGAAAGTTTCATCTGTGATTCATTTTCTTATGACCATACTAAACATTCGACCAATTCCCCATCACTAAATTTCAAATCAAAGGCTCAAACGTCCTCGTTCACGCTGTGCCCGCAGGTTCCCCGTACTTCCTCTGCAGCCAGCTACCGACGCACTGGCGCTCGAACAAGACCCTGCCGGTGGCGTTCAAGGTGGTGGCCCTCGGTGAGATCGGCGACGGAACCCTCGTCACCGTTCGCGCCGGCAACGACGAGAACTGCTGCGCCGAGCTGCGCAACTCCACGGCCCTCATGAAGAATCAGGTGGCCAAGTTCAACGACCTGAGGTTCGTCGGCAGGAGCGGAAGGGGTGAGTTGCTTGTTCAATTTTCTTTTTTGCATTTTACGTTGGTCGTGCGTTTTTGAGGTAATGATATAGGTGACGAGAGCTGTCGCGACTTTTAATTGACGGTAGTTCTTTAGAGTTATTAAGAATTCACGATGTGGGAAAGATGGTGCAAGAGGTTTTTGATAATTGAATTTAATGCCGATGCGGTGAAGTAGCTTTGCATGTGCGAACGAAATTTATTTCGCACTGCGGGTGGTGTTTTAAGTATATTTTAGTTTTAATTGGGCTAGGGTGAGTGGCGTAACTAATGGCACCTTGAGGATAGATGTAATGAATTTTGCGATTTCTAGCTTATTTTTTGACGGAACGATGTTAGTATTATTTGTGCTGATACTTTTATTTAATCTTCTGCAAATTAATCAAATTGTCCAGGATTGTGACTGCTTTGAGAAATTTATTAAAATTAAATAAAAATTGTATACCAATATTAATGACAATTTTGAAATGTTGTACGTGCGAAACGCTTGCGTCTAAGTATTGACATGCTTCAACGTTACTGTTTTTTAAATATTACAGTTATAATTAAGCTATTATTGTTAAGTATCGCATCATTAATAGTATCCTCAATTCATTTATCACTTTAGTTATTATGAACAATTGTATTGTATGTTCTCTAATTCATTTTAAGCGATTAAAAAGCAAATGTATACCTATTACTAACAGAAAGTTTACATTTATATCTGAATGTCTTTCACATTTAGATTATTATTACAAACTCAAGGAATAAATATTGTATTTTCAAATAAACTTGTTATTAAACTACCTTTTTAGTATTGATTTCAAAGGGTTTATAGCATTTGTAAATGCAGTGAAAGTAGGAATGTGTATTGCATCAAGTGTCAGTAATTGAAAAACTATCAGTAATGAATCTATTAAACGTAAATAGTATTTTATAACGGCATGTTTTTATTAATAAATTAAAACCCTAAAAAAACTCAGTTCACCCAAAAAAGTTAATTTAATCCCTTTTCGAGCTCCATGTAATAATGATTTAACTGTCGCCAATAATGCAGTTCCTATATTGAAATTCAAGTACAGATACAATAAATCTTACTGTTCGTAGTCCTCTAATAACCATATCACTTTTGAGTGATTACCAGTAGTGATTTACCAAAGAGGGTTTACGGCATAATACGAGTTTGTCCATTTGCCACTGGCAGCTTATACATATTGCGTGCGATGAGCGAAAGGTAGGTAGACAGATAGACAAAGAGGGATGAGGGAAGTCGCTTGATGACGATGACGATGATTACAATAACCGTGATTTTAGAGGGTTGAGGCAAATGGCAACCGCTCCTGTACACGTATATCCGCCGATTGCGTCTCTATACAGAGAAATTTTGCGCTCGGGCTTTTCTGATCGTGTGTGCAGTCCGATGAATCCTCTCTCTCTATCTCTCTCACTCTCCCTCTGTCGCTTTCTCTCTCGGTTCGCAAGCTGCGAACTGCGCAAGAGATCATTTTGGCCGCCCGCGGCGGGGGCCATTGCCTTTTTGTCGGAAGTCCCTTTTGCTTTCGTTCACCCCGCGCGCGGTGGTGACTGCTGCACAGTTTACGGTATAGACGAGCTGCGGTATTTTCTTTCGGGGATTGATTGAAATCCAATTTTGCATGATTCCTTGACTGAAGAGAGCTTTTATTTTGTCTGGTTGTTGTTGTGTATGGGCGAGCGGATTAGAGAGACGTGTTGGCTCGGGGAATCTATGAAGTGCTTTTTTTGGACGTTTGAGAGAAATATCGATGATTGGGGGTTTTGGATTTTTGTTTGTAACTCAGCCAATTTGATTATCGAAGTAACTATTTCGATTCAAATAATATCAGTACAGGAATGACATGAATAAAAATGATTTTGCAGGACTTGGACTATTAGTGAAATTTTTAGTAATTTGATAGAAAGCTCAATTTTTAGAAAATATTATCTTTGCGTTCTTAGACCGTTTTTATAAACCATTCCAGAATTGTAAAGACCTATCAGAACTATGTCTTACAACGAATAAAATCATTAAAACTTTCACATCTATAAAGTACATAACTTTATTGTCGTACTTCTAAAAAAATTGTTTATATAACTTATGAATTTTCAACGTGTTATGCATGTTGTAGAAATTTTCAATGGATTTAGCTAACTCTCACTGAAGAAGCTAAATATTAATGCAAAAATAATGATAAAGGTTTTCTGTATATGTATAAAATAGTTGATTATACAATTAAAACATAATAGTATAAAAGACTGTTCTGTACTACAGGTTTTCAAACAAAATGTATATAATGAATATTTTTCTTTTATATTCAAAAGTATGTACAAATTTTCGCGAAAGTCTACATTATATGGGCCGAGACTGTTACTTTTCAGGTTCTTTCTTCTTAGTTTTTATATATAAAACACTGCGTATAGAAGGCAGTTGAATTTAGCAAAAATCCGCTGATTCATGTCCTTAAATGATAAAAAGTTTACAATAGAAAACTCTTTATCGTATGTACCTACATAATGAATGATTCCAATACAAAAATATTTTCTAACAATGTCTGTTAAAAACTACTTTATTTTCTCTCAAGTCAATTTAACTAAACATATACTTGAGTTTAAAGACGTTACGGATATATATAATGATATATAATACTATATAAGAAGTGTGCAAACAAAGCGGGATAATTCCACGTGTATAATTCTGAGAAAATTAAGAATAACTGTATGTAATCTTTCTCTGTTATGATAGTTTAAATAGAATAACTTATATTCAGATTTCATTTTAATGACTGAATTTTGAGTTTGGATTAAAAATAATACTAGAAATTGTGAAGCAAACGATAAACGATGTATTACAATGAAAAAGCACATAACACCAATTTCCACCAAAAATGGAATTGTCAGGTTTCTCTCGCACACTCTTCATATTATTTCTCATCTCTTCAATCATATACGAAAATCACTCGCAAGCACTCTACGACCTCTCCATCGCCAAAAATCACCCTCTTTCCACTATATACAAACTCCGCAGCTTGCAAATAGCTTCGAAACGACCTGGAGCAAACTGATCGCGCTCCCACCCCTGAATGCACCGTCATTCACTTCTCTCTTTCGCTCTCTCTCTCTCTCTCTCTCTCTCTCTCTCTCTCGGATCATTCTCATGGTTTTGGCAGCGCACAGAGAGAAGCGATACCGCTGTCGGTGGTCGTAGGCATATATACATACGCACACGACATGCGCCTACACCTACAGATATACGTACAGATGTATGTGTAGGCGCGCGCCGCCCCAGAGTCATTATATACTCGACGTCCGTCGTCGCCGCTCAGCTGCCCGAAACAATTGCCCGTTAATCAGAAATCATCACGGTATGTCCGGGACGAGGGACTCGCGAATATAAGTTCTGCAGAGGCTCACCCCTTCCCCCCTCACCCCCGGTCCGGTCTGTGTACTTGATTTTCCGCGTCGTGTTTGTAGTGTTGCGGTATTTCGATTTGACGGAGGGATTTTTAATTTTGGATATATTTTGTTTTGACTGGTGTTACTGCGGTTTGCATAACTTTGGTTTATAGTTATTATTAGGCAGTATTGGTGAAAATGGAATAGATTTGAGTATTTCTTGTATCGCGTAGTGTTGCTATATTTATAGAGTACCAGATATGGACCATTTAGAACCATGGTAAAGCCATTGTTTCGCAAGTCCATTTTAGAAATTTTGCAAACGCTAAAAGCGTACAATAAAAGTCTAAGATAACACAGTGACATATACTGATCTGCATAGCAAACATCGACATACGGGTAACACTAGCTGGCGCTTGGGGTGTTAATACTTCATTAACAGAGATGCATAAAGATGCGATTTTAGTATTTCTAATTACTACTACAAACGAGAACACCCTCTTTATAAGAGATATTTATGTGTACACAAGAGCTTAGCTGACCGGTATAGTTACGTTTCCTCTGTTGGTCAATCTAAAGAATAAAGAATTCATTGTAATTAAGTTAATGGATCAAGTTAGGCACAACCAAAATCAATCATATATATCAATATTTAAACAAGTGTCATTCAAGTAGATTAATCTTGAATATTCAGTTTATTAAGTTTAGCATTCGTTGAAAAATTGAAATATTTGCTTGAAAATTTGTATAATGGTGCATTACTGTATAAAGCATGGCAATTAAGTTTTAGTTTTCCATAATTTCGTCTATACATTTAATTATAGCTAATTTTGTATTGTTTGATCGATAAAATAATTATTTACTGTTTAAAGAATATGATCTCATTTTAGTTTCAACTTATAGAGAATGTGGTTCGTTTGCTAAATAGATCAGAATATTAGATCACTGAAAAATATATATTATAAGCATTGATTGTAATGAATTTAAAGAATATTTCTCGTATATGCTTTGCAATCATTTTTAGAAAGCCTAATATAAGCTTTATAAAAAGCTAAAATTCATGGATTATAAAAGATAAAAAGATCTTTAGATTTGCCCATTATAAGGAATTTATTTATAAAAATACATGATTAAAAAAATCTTAATAACATAACCCAATAAAACAGCATAAATATATAATTATAGCTTAATCATTAGGGAGTTTTTTCCATCATGACTATAAATACCGCTCGTTTACAGCTGTAACTACTGCAATTTTATGAACAATAACTTGATATTGTACTCATAGAACAAGATTATAACTCAAATACGAAAATAAATGAATAATAAATAATTAAATAAATAAATAAAAAAATAATTAATAATGCTCTTCTCACGATTTGAAAATTGATTAAAACTGTAATATTATTACAGTATATTATTGTAATATTATTGTAGTAAAATTCAAAGAAACAAATTTTCTTTCGGGAACATTTTTGTCATTTTTGTCGTCTTGTTTTGAGGATACGATACGTAAACTAACAAAGGCGGATTGCAAGTCACGGATTTTTATGAAACTTTAGGGATCGTTTTCTGATACCTAAAAATGAAGCCCAATACTCGTGATTTTATCCAATTGACATTTATACGGTAGATACGGTGAATTTCATTACCGTTGATAGTATATATATATATATATATATATATATATATATATATATATATATATATATATATGATTTTTAGCATTGCCCATATGAGTAATGCTAATGTTTCTTTGCTCTAGCTCAGATTTAAAGACCCATTGGATAAAACTATGGGTTCTGTGCTTCATTTTTAGGTTCCAAAAGTCGATCTCCAAAGTTTCATCAAAATCCAAAAGCCGGACTCCGTGGTCTCCCCTTATAAGTTCTTTCAATATTTATACTTTTATTCTTACATTCTTCTTCATACAGGTAAGATATTAAAAAATAAATAAATAAATACGTTGTAGTCGCTACAGACAAAAGCATCTAACAACATCATCAAAAACTTCCAAAAAACAAATCTACTCCCCTAACTAACTCCATCAACCGAAGCTTTCTCCTGCAGTCAACGCATGCCACTTACTCCACCCAAACTCAGCCTCCGCAGCTCTCCATCAAAATCATCAAACGCACACAGGCGCGTCCCACAGCAAAAGGCGAACAACAAAAGCCCCGCTGCTGCAGTAGCTCACTCGCTCGCTCGCTATACACTATCACTATACTATACATATACACGAAGGACGCGGGATGCGCGCGGCCAAAAGGCGGCAGCGGCGGCGCGCGCGCGCGCGCAAAATAATGGACCGTCATGGAAATCCAATTTGAGCGGCGGCATGACAGTTGTTTAGCGTCCGGTTTTGCGCTGTACTACTGCTGCTGTTGCCCTTCGCATCATCGCAGTCGCGCAGGTTCGCGGCCCAAAACAGATAGATAGGGTAAAACGAGAGAACGAGAGAGAGAGTGTGTGTGCGCAGTGGTACAAGCATCAGTGCAGCAGCGATGCGTTATGGATTGAAGCGGGCGCAAGCGCTGCGAATGGCATCATCTATCTTTCAGGCAGGTTCCGTCATTTCGCGCTGTATTACGGGACCTTTTCGGAGATGCAAAACGAGAACGCGCCGATGTATGTGCACGCAGCACTTCCTCTCGGCGTATGTATGGATCTATTTCGACCTCTGTTTCTGTTGCAGGCTATACCGTACCCGGTTTTCGACGATAAGCGCGCGCGCGCGCGCGGGGGTAAGAGGGCGTGTGAATATTCGACAGTTTCGCATCAGCGTCGATCGATTTATGAGGTGTATGCTTGTTGTTGGGTAGGCTTCATGCTTTATGTATGTTCTTTCACCTTCGACAGGTCGATCTTTCGATGCTTCATTTAGAGCGAGAATAAATTACATTTTTATTAGGAAGTTATGGTACGGGGTAACTTTGACCATATCTTTAAATAGTTATTAGAAATTGTGCATATAAAAATAACAACTTTAAAATGCTCAAATATATGTCTATTGATATAAAATACCTTTTATTAGTGCGTTTTATGATATTATCTTCATGTTCGAGACAACGTGCAAAATCTGTGTTACTTATAATGGATTCTAAACTTATTTGTAGACTTTTGAATCTTGCTAACGTTTCCCCGATTTGATAATCATTATTTTTAATTTTTTTCAGAAGTAATTGATGCGTATGTCTAATGAAAACAATTTATAACTCAAACGAAAAAGCATAAAATATAAAATGAATTTAAAAATACTGGTTTAGGAACTTCCGGTTACTTTTGATTTACTTCCAATCATATCTGATGTAGTTGTAGTCCAGTTTCGGATTAGATGGTAAAAGTATGTGTAAAATGTAATAATAAATAATAAGGAATAGGGAAAATAGAGATGGTAAAGTAGGTTGACGTCGGCAATAAAATCATTAAGTTAATAAAGAAATTACTTTCGGTTCATTTCATATATCACTTTCGGCTGCTACAAATTACTTTCAGTTTATTGATAGTCAACTTTCGGGTTAGGATAGGGGTTAAAAAATACACACTTGTAAATTAATTTAAAAGAAAAATGTGAAGCAATATAAATAGTGCAGTAAAGAATTGCATAAAATAAAATATAATTTTTAATTTGCATTGACGTATTTTAGAAACTACAAGAATTCTATTTGAAATAAAAATTCAAAACAAATGTTTTCATAAAAGTTCTATTGTTGTCAGACTTTACACATTTAAAATTAAGAAATTTGATTTTCAATTACTCAGATTCTTACAAAATGTAAAAAACTTAAAAAAGCGGTATACTAAAACCTTATTTATCAGGAATTTTATTTGTAATTGTCTGATCCTTCCAATAAAAATTTGTTTTATAAATACATTTATAATATGGTCTTACAATTACTTATTTTCAAAAGAATAATCACAAAAGTCTTAACAAAATTATTCCCTAACAGACACGAATCAAACATTAAAACCCACTCGAGCATAATAAGCTTGAATTAAAAAAATGTCCAATTCTCAAGTGTCCAACACCCCTAAGTCTCTCGAGCATCCAAATCATCGATCTCAAAAAACAGCAATCCCTCTTTCGTAAATTACGTCGAACCTCCGATACATCCCTCCCTCTCTCGCTCGCGATTCATGTCATTTTTTCCCCGCAAAACACCAACAGCAGCAGCAGCAGTAGCAGCAGCAGCACAGCGTGCACGCGAACTGCAAACGTAAACTGCCTTATGCACACACATACACACACATACAGTGCAGAACAGAAGAGGCACGCGCGAACCGATGCGCCGAATAATCCGTAATTCCCAATTTCGCCGATTGACCGAATCGCCCGTGGCGCGGACGTAATACGACCGCGATGCGCGCCCTCCGTACACTGTCAGCGATCAGAGAGCGAGGTATATAGTTCGTTGTCGGCAAAAGAGCGAGCGAGAGAGAGAGAGAGAGAGAGAGAGAGCGAGAGAGAGAGAGAGAGCGAGAGCAGCCGTTTATTAATTTGATTGCTTTTGCGATTTCTCGGACAATCGCATCGCGGCTGGAAAAAAGCGTGGAGCGGTACGGATAGTGGTATGATGTTGAATAGCGTGCAGTGCTGAAAGAGTTGACTTAGAGGAGTCCAGTGTTGGTTCATTTGTTTTGGCTTTTACATTTTTATATGGCCATTTAAACGATTGTCGGATTTGTAACACAGACATTTTGGAAAAATTAAAAATTGTACATTTTTAGATTCATGATAGTGGTTCTTTATTAAATATAGATTTTAGAAAATATATAATATTATTATGTACAAATAAAACTACATAATATTCTACTTAGGTATAACAGCGAAGTGATACTATCAGTTCAAGCAATATTATAATATATAGCAAACTAATTGCTACTAAGTTTTCATGTACTGTATGGCATTTGTTATGACCATTAGAAACCACCAGCTATTAACTTGTTAGTTGTTTATGATAGCAGTACCTAGTTAGAATTAGTTTTGTTAATATAAATCCTAGGGTTTATCTACATTTAAAATTGTTAGCAAGGACCTGTCCCTATTAACCGGTCATTTAAATATTCAAAAAATCAGCAAATGATTAGTATTTTTTATAGTTTCCAATGTTATTGCAAGGTTTTAATATTAATTTTTAAGGATAAAACTCAGTCCATTGAGAGGAAGCGGAAACTATTATTTAATTTAGTATGTAATATATTCGCGTAATATGTTTATAATATCTATTAGCCAATACTTTCTTATTTACAAAAACAAAAAAAAATTGGATAGACAAGAAAATTAACAAATAAACTCGTTCTTAAAGTACAATATTTCAATTAGTTTTTAACCTAATGAATCTTTACTTTTAAACCAATTATTTTTTTCAATTGTGATTTTGATGTGGGTATTTGTTGTATTTATTATTAGTTTTTATAAACTTTACAACAATTCCACTGTCTGCTTCTTGTGTTACTTCTTCATCTTCTTAATCTTTATCATCATCTTCTTCATCTTCCTTATCTTCTTGTTGTTCTTCTTCTTCATCGTCTTCATCTTTTTCAACATCTTCTTCGTCTTCATCCTCTTCATCTTTTTCTTCGATTTCTTTGATTATTCTCTCCTGTCATTACCCAGTATGAGTAAAGTATTTAAGAAAAAATGCCTTATAAAATACCTGTTTCACAATATATATACATTGGACTTTTGCAAAATACTCAATCAGTGAACTGTCACATTCTATAAATAAATCCACATTGTTGTTTATTAATTAAGTATATTGTGATGATTCAATAATTAATGCACGACAATAAGTCTATCAATTTCCTTTTGCGGTGAACAGAGTTTCTACCTTAAGAATACAATGTGTGAAATATTCAGAAAAATCGTTACCAATAGTATTTGATAGTCATATTTTGTTACATTTATGTAACAATTCCAAAAAGCCAAAATGTAAACTAAGAAAGCGGATATGTATGTTGCAAAATTTCGGCAGTTATGTGAACTCGCCAAAACGTAAAACTTTTTTTACGTAATTCAATCAGCGGATATCCGCAATCGATGAGAAAAAAAAATTCACTGCACGCAATGCTAGCCCCATTGTATTTTTCGAAACGCCCCACTCAGCCAACGTATAACGAGCATCATTGAATGTTCTCTGTACACGAAGGCAAGGCTTAAGAATGAAAGAAGAACAAGTTTAAGAATTTATGAAGGTATATAGAAGGTAAAGGTCAGGCTTCTTCATGTATGATGATGTACATAGTTCTTTTAATTATTATTAATTTAATGCATAATTTATTTATTAGAAGAATGTTTTTAAATTGCAGAATTAAGAATGCCTCTTTTTATATTAATTAAATATTTACTATTACTAAATAAACTTTTTTATTAGTGCTACTGAAAGAAATATTCAGTTTCATCGCGAAATTTTGCCGTACGGTTTTTTGCCTTATACCGTAGAATGGTTCTTAGCGATCATTAGTGGGGTAAATCAAGCATATTTTAAAAATCTGATCTTCGTTATAAAGCCAAAATTAGAAAATATTCCAATAGTCTTAAATTAAACGTACTTGAGTAAGAGTATTGAACAACAATTTCTCAATTTTTATTTTATAACGAACGTGAAATGTTTTACAATGTTTTACTAAAATATAACTACAAATAATTAAAAACCCATTGGCTATTTTTCAAATTTTAAATATATAACGGAGATATTACATTTTATAAATCTGCTCTATTGTTTTCTTTTTTATCTGATTTCAAACATAAAAAAATCAATTGCATGCATAATTTCTTATTAAGCATATTCAAAGTACAATTTCACGTCATTCATAGAAAAGTCCTGTTAGCACTCCGATTTCCGCTCGGATATACGCTCTCTCTCTCTCTCTCTCTCTCTGTCTCTCTCTCTCTCTCTCTCTCTCAGACAAGCACTTGGCTGGCTCGCTCGTCCCCGACTGAGCACAGCGCGCGAACAGCGAGGCAGGCGTGCGCCGACACATCCCTCCTACCCCGCACACACGCACCACCCATCTTCGATATCGCGGCGATCATATATACGCGCGCATTTGTCTTTTTGCTCGTTTCTCTCTCACTCTTCGCTGTTCTCCTTTTTTTCACTGCGATACTCCCGCGCGTGCGATCCGTTTTGCACTTTACCGCATAGGCGGCTTCATTAATTCAGCCCTCGTTTTGCGGACCGCCTATATGTACGGACGTATGGTGGTTCAGCGCGTGGCTTCTATATTTGGTTTTGGATTTGTGGTGGACGTTTATAAGGAGGCATTTTTTATCGATGGAAGGGAAATGAGGTGCAAAATTTGTTTCTGATATATTTTACTGATATTGTAGTAATGTAACGTAAAATGATTTTTCTTATAGCTGTCGTTACGGTGGTTACTTTCAGTGTATGTTTCGATCCAAAATGTGAATCAGTACGCTGATGTGATTTTGAAGATTGGATTAAGTTTTTTTTCATCATATAACATTGTTGTTTTTCTATTTATGGTGTTTTTTATCCAAACGTAAAATTCAGCTATTATTAAGTAATCTAAAATACGTTAATATATTTAAATTAATAGTAAAAGAATACCGTTTTTTCTTAATTTTCTCACAATTAAGAAAAATGAAATTATGTAGTGTTGTTTGGACACTTCACAATTATTACCGAGCACAATACGTATTATACTGTAAAATAATTTAGAGTTGGCCTGTTCTGCCCTATCGTTTAAACAATGATATAGGTTTAATATATCCAGATTAAAAGTGTACTTTTTATACTTATACTATGAGCATGAATCTCTCAACAAACGTTACAATTATTTTTGTGAAAATCTTCATCTAGTTTTGGTTTAGTCATTTCCCAGTTACCTTCACTAAATCGTATGTAACAAACCACTAATCCTATTTACCAACAACGTTAAATCTATCACCTACACCTCATTTCACCGAGCCATAACACCCATTTGTCCAAACACATCCCGACAAACCCACCCCCACCACAAACACCGGACGATTCGCCGAATCTCTCTCTACATGCATCATTTTCCTATAGTGATATCCCAGTTCCCATCGTCTTCCCCTGCATGGGAGCACGAGACACGCGCATCATCGTCATCACATGATCATCTGCATCACATGATCATCGTCATCATCGCCGGATCCCGCGAGCACGCAGTAGCAGCAGGAGGCAGGAACAACGCCGAGGGTGTATCGTTGATGCAGTATAGCGCAGAGAGTGAGAGAGCCGTTACAGTCACTTCCCTGCCAGCCTCACACTCGCACACTCACACATTCTCGAATAGACTTATACACACGTGCATGGAGGACAGGACAGGCAGCCAGGCAGGCTGGTGTGGCCCCGATTTTGTATATACGCTCCGACGAGAGACGGACGCAAGCGAGCGCGCGTGTCCTGTGTGTCCTGTCTCTGCAGATGACCGTTCCCATCATCGAGTATTAACCGCAGCTCTGCCGGCCGTATACGGCTCTCTCTCTCTCTCTCTCTCTCTCTCTCTCTCTCTCTCTCTCTCTCTCTCTCTCGCTCGCTTGTGTGGCATTATTAGCCCTCCTCCGGCTGCTGCTGCTGCTGCTGTTGCTGCTAGTGCTGCACCCCACCCAGCTATACCACTCTTACCGGCTATGCTCTCGGCGCGACGCCACCCTCCTGCGCGACCCCTGCTACCGAAACACACACTACTGAATTGTGCCACCCTCGATTTATACATATATACATACTTGCGAGGGTTTTATATGCGCGGGGATGGAGAGAGACTGTATCGCTGAGTCGCGTGTAGGCACAGGTACATGTACGTTTGCTGGATGCGCTGTCTGGCACTTGGATTTCTTCTTCATTATTACTTGTTTTATAATGCTAATTCTTGTTCAATGCTTCTGCGAAATTTGATCGGTACCATCTAGTATCCTCTATGATACTATTCTTTCTTTATTCAAATTGTACTGTATTACGCTGTATCACCTCTACCTATAGTCCCACTTCAATGCAGTTTACTACGACACGTTCTTAGTTGCACATTTAGCGTGATAGAAAAAATATATAATACTTACTAATGTTAATACTATTTATACTTTATAATGCATGTCTTTTTTCATAATGTAATGAAAGTGTAAACAAGTTTATTTCATGATTAGTTTTCAAATCAAATAGGCTTAGTTTCGCTTCATATCAGTTTGTATGGAAAAACCCTAAGGTCACATTGACATCCGGACACTGTATCTATAATAGTCTCCCTGTAAGGTATAAGTGAATGTACTTAATGACATCCTACAGCGCAGCTTACTGTATTCCGCGTAGGTACGGTGCATCCGTTAACAAGTGAATTCTCATACTAAAGCCCGAGGTAGAACATTAACTAGGCAGCGTTAACCCTCTAGATGCGTGAATAACTAATCAAGTGTATACGATTAGACTGCACTTTAAGGAAGATGACGAAAGCACTTAATATTGCACAGCTTTTCTAATGATCGATCAATTTTCTATATTTTCATGCAATCATGTTCATTTTAAATTTGATAATATAAGTCTTTGATTCACTAAATTATTAGTTTGATGCTTCACAATTATATTGCATAATATTTACATTATCATTCAAATTTATTTACTTCTTACTATTAATCTGATCATTTTCTTTATCATTATAATCATCATTTTCTTCATTTTCTTTTACATTAGTTTTTTCTACTTCCTTATTATCTTCTTCGTCATCTATTCGTTCATCTTCTCCATCTTCTTATGATCTTCATCTTCTTCTTCAACTTTTTCTTTATCAACTTCATCTGCTTCTTCATCTTCTTCAACTTCTTCTTTATCATTTTCTTCACATTCTTCTTCTTTGTCGTCTTTGGTTATTTTCTCTTTGCCGTTGCCCAGTATGCGTAAACTATTTAAGAAAAATTACCTCATAAAAACCAGTTTTTCCAAAACAGATGATATAAATGAATGCATTCTTCATTAATCATATTATATCCATAAAGTTATTTACATAGCTTTATACTTTGAAATACTGTGGTCGCATATAGTACATGTTTATAAACAGTACATACATCGTTAAAAATAAACGCCTGAAGCATTCTATAAGTACACGAACAGCTTCCATTACACAAAAGGCCACGGTAATGAGCTTCCTCTCGCACTCCACTTCGCTTCCTCTCGCATTACTAAACACCACACTTCGCATTAATATTCCCTAAATCCATTTTTGCACTCTTGGCAAAGTCAAGCAACCGCCGGTTTACGGCTCTCTCTCTCTCTCTCTCTCTCTCTCTCTCTCTCTCTCTCTCTCGCTCTACTCTACGGATTTTCCAAAGGGATTTTCGGAAATGAGATTCCGAGGCGCTTAACTGATGGCGGTGGTGGTATACGCTCTAGACTACTGCTCGCTCGCACACACGCGAGGTGGCCTACGTGCTAAGCCGTTTAGAGTAGCGTTCAAAGCGCTCAGCGCAGCTCGCTAAGAGATGGACGCTGTGTTGTTGAATATACAGCTCTCTCGGCCAGCAAGAGAGTCTCGGGAAGGGATTTTGGTTTTGTGCACGGCGTGTGTGACGCGAGGGGGTAATTAAAGCGAACTCGCGCAGCAATCATAGGCGATGAATGGGAAAAGGAGCATCGCTAATCGAATTAAATTCTTGAGGGTTTGCGCGCGTATGCAGAGGGACGAGGACGAGGATTGAGCGACCTTTTTGGGTTAATTAGGGTGGAGGAATGGAGGATGGGTTCAAGAGTTTGTTTTGGAATTGTTTGATGCTGCTCTAGATTTACGTATGTACTTGGTATAATGATTACAAGGATTTAAATTTAATTATCAGTAAAATAATTGGCAGAATATCGATACACGTATTAAGTTTAACTAAGAAGATTAGGGACACATTAACATTCTTCTCTTTTCATCGATTTATCGAAGTTAGAAATAAATAAAAAAAGATATGATTTCGGTATCTCGTGCTGCAGATTAATTTAAGGGATGTATTAAAAGAAAATTATAGAATGGTTTCTGAAAGTATTTTGTTTTAATTTCAGTGCTAGTGTTTATTAACAGGAATCTAAGTGAACTAAAATTTCACTTCAACAATTTTAGAGTGTATTGATTTTAATTAACTAAATTATGCTTTTGTTGTTTGTAATAATATAACGCTTGTTTGAGGTAGTGCAGTTTTATGATGATTGCAATTTTTATTATGTAGGTATTTTCCTTTTCCATTAATGTTTAGTCTATCGTACAGGAGCCGTAAACTTACTTAAAATAGAACTACAATACAAGTTGGGATATTTAAATAGAAATATCTTTTATCTATAAATAGAAAACCTAGATATTTAGCTTATCGACGTAAAAAAACAACATAATTTGTATTTTTTTACCTTTTTCTTATACACCATTACAGATTAAATTATAAAAGTCTTAAAATGTACAAACGATATAGCGCGCGCGAAAATGAACAACGTGTCAAGCGAGAATTGAAGCTGAAAACAGAACGTCAGACAAACCTCGGGAAATCATCAACCAACGAGAGATAAATAAAAAAAAGAACCCCCTGCTCTCTGAAATTGTTGGCCCAATCGTTCTGTCATCACCGAAATGAGAATGATGACAAGGACAATGAGCGGTCGCGTTACTCATGCGGCTTCCGCATTTCTCTCTGTCCCTTCGGATTTCAGTCATACTGATTTTTGTTTTCCTTTCGATTTCAACCTTGTATATCAATATTCGCATTTCTCGATATAATTAATTAAGAGTAAAAATATTTCTATAAAAAAGATATTTATAAACTGAAATTTTATTTACACAGGATAAATTTGATAAGTCATGTAACAAAAAGATTCCTGTAGGTAAAACAAGGCAAATATATTTGAGCAAATATTAAAAAATATATATATATATAAAATTTATAAAATAGTATTGAGTTTAATTAAAATTAGTATTTAGTTAGCTTCTGCACTTTTGACAATAAGATTAAAAGCTTTTCCATTATTTGAAAACTTTTGAAGTATTGAATTAAAATCAACGAGCGTGGATTATGTTTGATTGAAACATAACATGCATTTAGTACGCAGGAGTCTAATACATATAAGTGTTCATACTAGAAGAGAATATGTACTGGGGGACTCTTTCCTATAGTTTGTGTTACTTCTAAAGAAACAATCGTTTTTCTTTCTTCGGCATTTTATATTCATATATCCATAATGTGAAGCATGAATCAATTTTTGAAACGTTAATATCCCATGAAATATAATAAGCTACAAGCTTTAAAATAGGTAATAGTAACCCTGGTAGAAATCCGTCTCAATCCGAGCCACTAATCTACAATTAACGACCATTTATAGCTAATCGGTCATTAAGGGCTATTTATAGCTATATTGATATCTATCAAGGAATCAATTAATTCTTTTTATATATGGATGATTTTAAAGAATGTTGCGTTTTTATGTTTCACAATGAAATAGAAAACAATTTAATCTTTTACACATACATTGATCTTACATGCGAATTACTTTATGTGGCCCATTTTTAGTTTTTAAAATTGAAATGTTGCAAATTTAATATTTTGAAGGTATTGAGACTTGTGTACCCCAAGTGAATTTAATTGACGTAACCTAGGGGAATCGCAGTGATCAAATTGTACACTAAAAGTACCACGGCAATTACATGAAAAATACAAGATTATGAAAATCACCTGTTCTTTTGTAGACGTTAGCGAAATGATCACCCTTGTTAACCGATTTCATTGGTGTAAACGTATGTTGTAATTATGGGCTATAACGCTTCGGATATTATTTCAGTTTCGTCTATTTTCAATATCATCAGTAGCCTAGTATGTAAACCATCGATATGTAACTGATGAATAAATTTGTTATGACAAAGCTAACCTCATTCATACGCGATAGTTGATTTTATATATATATATACTAAATGCTCAGCGCTAATATATAGCGAATTACCTCAATCATCACGTTTGTTTTGCTATTCTCTACACTGATCGCATCACGGTACTATCGAATTACTTTTCTCACTGCATAACATCCACAACTACATCCATGACCCTCTCAATCTCGCCGCTCCCCCTCCTCGTTCTCACGACCAACAGATTCATCCGCGATATGGTGTCACTCCGCGGCAACAGCCCTGACGCATCAGCCCACCCCGCGGGGAATAAGCTGCCGCTGCATGCACTCACTCCCAAAGCATAACCAGCTCCATGGCTCCGGCAACATAACGTATACCGAAATCGCGCGCGCGCTCGCAGTCAGTTGCAACGCCGGTCCGCGGGGGTGTTTGATGCCGGTTATCATGTTGACAGACGCTCCCTCCATATATGCCTTTCTGTTGGTAGGAGGAAGGGGGGGGGGGGAGGCAGGCGACAGACAATTACAAATCGTTGACGTTTACGCCCTCTGGGCGCGAGCGCATTTCCGCGGGATAAACGAGCTGCTGCAGCGGCGTGCGGGGCCTCCTTGCGATTGCGAATGGATCGGGATCGCGCCGATGGACGCTCGCGCCGCGTGGTTTACGGGTATGGAGTGAGCAGGTGGCTGTGGATGCGAATCGAGAGCGAGATCTGCGAGAGACTGATGTATGGGCTTGCGTTGCTATTTTTTGTTTGGTGGAGATTTGTCGCGGGGGGAAAGGGTTGTTTTGGGTGGGTTTTGTTGATTGGTGTGAGTTGGACGATTTTGAGAATTGATAAATGTATTGAGGCTTTTGGATGATGTGGGATGACATTGGTATTGTGTTTATGGCGGACATTGGTAACTCCTTATTTTGTAAAATGAGACCTATAGGGGTGAATCTGTGAAACTTTTAACTTTTGGTGTCATCTTCAAACTGGCGTGATCTAAAGGCTGCCTTTCAGTGTCTTGTTGAGGTACATGACCGTTAGTGACATTAATTTTTTTATTCGAGGCCAATAAATGAGTCCTGATATTTTAGTTAGGATATAATTAACGGTGTCGTCAATATTTTTATAAAACTACATACAGTGGTTCTTTTTGTTAATAGGCAAAATTTTTATAGTTTTATCAAAATATCAATTATGCAGTTTAATGCAGTCGTGTGAATAGAATTGCACTGAAGAACAATGCCATCTTTGATCACATTGGTAATAAATTTATTACTGTGAAAAATATTATAACAGTATATTTTCATATGCTTTTGTACGACTTTCTTATAAGACTTCATATAGAGTAAATTCGATTTTACCGAAATGTATTTCTTATTGATATACCTAATGAATACTAGACTTTGTAGAATATGAAATTCAATTTAATTTGTGAGCTAAAAAGCACTTTCTTACTTATTATTAAATTTATATTATATTAATCATTTTAATGTATTATATAATAGAATTATTATATTAATTATATTAATGTAACAAATGCATACAGTGATTTAAAACTACTGTATTCTCAGGCCTAACGACCCGTTAATATTTTTTCTAGCAGATGAAAAAATGAAAATTAACTCAAAATTTGTATACTAAATAATACCATAGTGGTTCTATTCTATCCGTAATATAATGTACTCATCGTATTGTTTTAAACTTTTAAGATCTTCTCATTACAATATTCAAATATGGTACGAGCAAGTAAAAACTTTTACAAACACTCCAAAAGCAATCGTGTTCAATACTAAAATTAAATGTTTCCCACTGCGAAACATTGTATAAGCCTCCCGAACGCACATCCTCTGTCGTTCAACGCTCATATAACGCAAATAAAATGCTTCAAACTCGCATTAACGTTTTACACTAAATTCGCAATCACCACCCTTTAAAAAATCAAAGTCCGAGCGTGGTAATCGTCTGCGCGTCGAGCGAGAGGAAGAAGCGAGACTTCGGTCGTCGTGGTCCTTGGCGGCGGTCCGTAGCGCGCGAGATAATGAATACCATAAAACCGTCTCGCCTAAATGCCCCTACGCATGAGCGCCTGTCGTTTACGGCAGTTAATAAATTTAGCAGTCCGAGGGATCTCCCTATACCCCCGGCACCAAATGTCTCCTAGTTCGGAACGCTGTGGCAAGGAGAATGCGCATGAGAAAATGAAGAAAGTGATGCACGGTTTCTCTAAGAGGTGTAGCAGGGCGATTGTGCATTTTTGACGTTTGTAAGGAAGGAAGGATACTTTGATGCAGTGGTGACGATTTGAATACAGAGTTGTATGTATCACACAATGCATGCATTTCGGTTCTTATTTATGTACCTCATGTACGTATACACACTGTTTATCAACAATAGTTTTTTTTGTGAGTGAAATAGTAATTAATAGTAAACTACATTGTCACAAATAATCTACGCATAACTAACAAACAAATACTTAATAATTAATAGTAGATATTTCTGTAACGTTTAGTATCTGTAGAGTTTTCTCCTACTTTGGCTTGCAGCTGACAATTGATAAAATTAAACATAATAAATCGATCTTATATAGCCGAAAGTTTTTGAAGTACATTTTATTATTCAATCGAAAAAAAATGAAAAGCACTTAGTTATGTTTGAAATAGTCCTAGTATGTGTTTCTATCCAATAGTTTATTAAAAGAAAAACATGCTCTAAATATGAGTTTAACTAAATCGTCTTGCTATTAAATTAATTAAATATTATAATGATTCTACATTACGATACAAGACAATAATCTACTAAATGTTGTCTTATTTTTTAAACATTTTGATAATGCTAATTTTGTCGTGCTCTTCTTTAATTCTCGCAATTGGATATATTGTTTTGTCTTGGTAATTTATTTGTTTTTTTATTAAAAAATAATTGTCTTATTATGAATTGATTTACATATTTAGTAATTAAATTTAAAAAGTAACAGGAGCACTACTGATATTTCTAAATCTTTCATTTTTTGCTCGAAAAAAAACTGATAGTGGTATTCACTATAAAAAAATAATAATTTTTCACCAACTTAGAGACCCCGTAGTACAGTAATTATTATGCATTACGCAGAAATATACTTTTTCTCTTCAAAAATAGCATATTTTATAAATGTTCTAGGGGCCTGTTTTAATTTCTTTATACCCTAAATTATAATAAAATTATTTATATTTATTTATTATTTTTCAATATATTGGTAATTATATTTTGACATATACTTTTTGAATAATGAAAAATCAAGCGATTTTTTTTATTTCTTGGAAAATTTATTGTAAGTTTTTATTTTGCATTCTATTCAATGTTAATTAATTTATTGAAACTATTGTTAATTTTTTTTAATTGTGACATCTAACTTGTCGCAAAATATTCTTCTCCTTAAAATTTTAAGAAAAGTCTTTATTTATTTATTTGTTGATAAATGTTTTTATAGAGTGTGCTCTGTTTATTTATAACTTTTGTCTAATAATTTGTAATAGTTACATTTTCTATTATTAAATATGCAGATTCTTAATGTCTTTTCAATATATTATTCATTGACATTGGCCAATATTAACTTATAAATAATAGGTTGCGAGGACCATAAGAATATATTTTATTTATTCAAACCAAAGGATCATATAAGAATCTTGAAAGTAATAGTTTTCTATTACTTTTTAGTTTTGAAATAAAAGTTTGCTCGTGAGGATCAGTTGAGGTGTCTTTTTTCTTTATATTTAGTTTTAACATAAGATGAATATAAATTAATTATTTTGGATTATTACCATGTAAATGAATCTACCAGTTTATAAATAAATCAATAATTTCTGTGTTATCATCGATAATCAACAATAATTATGACTGTTAATAAAAACCGTATCCATCGGCATGCGGACTTTTTTTAAAAATATATCAAATCGGTAGCTTCGGTGCACGAATGACAGCAGTCAGAAATTCCATAAAAAAATACAATACATTAAAAATAAAAAATAAAATTTCAAGAAAAAAAATCATTTCTTTCACCTTAAAAACAAAGAACGCACCTTTCATCGGATTCATCTCGACAAACTACAAAACCGCACTACTAAACCTGCGCAGACACAACCCAAACCCCAAAGTCACTACAGTTACCGAGCAACAACCTTTCAACCTTCTCTAGCTCACTAATACCCCTACACTTCCTCGTATCCACCTACACCCACACCGTCGCCATCCAAAAAACAACACGACGCAAACTTAGCGAACGACACTCAAGCGCGCGAACCGCACAACGCATCCTACTCCATTGTGAACTCAGCTTCAAAGTCATCGGTGCGCTCATCTCGCTGCATGCTCTTTTACAAAAGAAGCTCGGCCCCGCGCGCTCGAATATTACCGAATGCATATTAGCCGAGTCGAGAGCGGGGCCGCGGCGCGCTGCGCGCGTCCGTTTAAGAGCCGCGTAGTCAATCTCTCCGTCGGACGTTTATGGAGAGGGAATTAATATACCCGGACACCTTCACCGCGCAGTGCCGCGTGATATACGCACGCAAGCGAGCGCGCGCCCGCTCCACCCTTTTTTCTATATATGCCCTCTCTGCCTCTCGCTCTTCTCTCTTGCCGTTTTCATTGTCTCTCTCGTTCTCTTTCTCTCTCTCTCTCTCTCTTTCGCTCTCTCTTTCTCTTTCTCTTTCTCTTTCTCTCTCTCTATCTCTCTATCTCTCTCTCTCTCTCCCTCTCTCTCTCTCTCTTCTCTCTCTCTCTCTCTCTCTCTCTCTCTCTCGTGCTCTTGACTCGCTGGTAGTCTTCCTTTTTGCCGGTTTCGACTCCTCGCGAACTTTGACGAGCGGAAATTAAATGGCCGCGGAGCGCGTTTTTTAATTGCGTCGTATTACCGGGCATTGAGTGATTTTTTTAGTGCCGGGGGATTTGGACGTTGAGACATTTATAGGCGGAAAATAGGATTTGGGACTTAAGGACATTTATTACTTTCAGGAAGAGAGAGATTATGGAATATTATATTGTGAAAAGAGTTGATTTCTTTAGGAGGTTTCGGAGTGAATGAAAAATTTGTCGATGAAGAATAAATCCTCGTAGTTGAGTATATTGATTGAATTACGATAAACTTAAGACATTGTTGTCTTTACTTATATATATATATATATATATATATATATATATATATATATATATATATATATATATATATATATATATATATATATATATATAAGTTAAATCTTTGTATAATGGCGCATTATACATAATTTGGTATATATTATTGTATTTAATTACAACTAACGAACTAACTAATTACAGATTTCAGTGAATGCAATTTCAGGCTAGAAAATTAAGTTTCAAAATTACTTTGACATTCCCTTAAATCAAGACAATTTTTCAAATCAATAGTACACTGAAAAACATTTAATTAATCATACTTTTTGAAGAATATAGTTAATTAAAATACTTGTTTTTTTTAGGCAAAAGCTTCAGTATAACGATAACGGTTTCAACAACGCCACCCCAAGTAGCAACGTATACGAGAGCTATTAAGGTCACAGTCGATGGTCCTCGAGAGCCGCGATCCAAAACGAGTAAGTAACTAAATTTTATACACATCGAATTGGTTTTGCACATACCTACATTAAAAGACAGTGGATTAGGCGATTTTATAAATTTCAACGAGAATGTATGTTAACTTTTAAATAGTTATTATCGTCACGGACCCTGCTAAAATATAAAAAGAAATAGTGCAATAATTTCATAATAATAATTTAAAACCAAATGATTCACAATAGCGGCACCTAACCACAATAAGATATTATGTATATTATGTATTTAAATAGTTATATTTAATTTACAGTAGTACTGATCCGAGTTTGACCGTACATTGCTCAGAATCATTTTTCAATTCGGAAGTACTAGCTAATAATTTAATCTCCTTAAATCACATGAACTGGTGTTTGGTACCCTTACGAATTCGATGCAAATTATTAAACAGATGTGATAGAAAAAATCAGGAAGAAGTGCGTATCTTAAAAAAATGATGACGGCTATCTTATGAGCATGATACTCGTCAATGTGATTGGTTCGACATTTCAGCGCGAAATCAAGATTTAGTTTAAAAAGCGTATAAAATACACATACACACACAGGTACACACATGCACACACCTTCTAAATATCTTCGAAATATCTCCAAACATATTTCCAACATGTTTGCTAGTAATTTCTTATTATCACATAACTTCCTCTGCGAGAAGCAATAGGAACCATTATTTATTAACCGCCGAGCTTGAAAGGAACACAAATGTATGCACACAATTGTCGACAACCCAGTTATGTCCAAGAAATTTCGTACGACCCGACAGCTAATCACAAACACAGAAAAAGAAAATCGTTACTCTAATTATTTCCCGCATTGCGCTATCACACCGTCAGACTACAAACTATAGACAGTCGCGAAGGGGTTACTCACGCGCTGCAGTATACTATCGGTCGAACGTCGCATCACTATATCCAGACTGGGGAGCACCAGCCTGCATACAGGCACACAGCCACTATTACGTACACCTCACGCCCCCTCCTCTCTCTCTCTCTCTCTGTGTATATCTCTCTCTCTCTATCTCTCTCTCACGACAGAGAGAGAGAGAGAGAGAGAGAGAGAGAGAGAGAGCCAAAACGCGCCGATAATTCACGGAAAGTCCAGCGCGCGCGGTATAATGGGAGTCATTATCAAGCAGATGGTGCGCTATGATGCACCGGCCGCGACATGGCGCGACGCGCGCGCTTACACGGCCGATTTTCTGCGCTGCCTATACGCCTCCGCGGGACGAGAGCAGCTTTGTCAAGCGGGATTTAGGAATCGGTCGTGCAGTTCGGTATACCCGGCGTCGTTATTACTTTCGACCAGCTATTTGTATTGTCCCCGTTGGTGTGCGTTTGCGCGGACGTCGCGATCACTTGTCTCTGCGGGTGCGGATCTTCGTCGGCGTGGTTGCGTGAGTTCGGGTCGTGAATGCGTGTGCGTCGGTGTGGATGAGAGTAAGTGGATCGGTTGAAGGTGCTTTGGATGGTGGGATGAGGTAAAATAGTGGAATCGGTTTTTTTTATTATTGCAAGTAAATGTGTGGATTGAGTAAAAGAAAAACGTAAAGAGTTATTTATTTCATCGCTATGAATGTAAAATGTTTGTATAATACGGTAGCGCAGCTTTCAGTTTTTGTATAACTTGCAGAATGAAACTGGATTTAAATGAAATTAATGCATACTTGAATCCTGCAGAATATCGGGTAAGAGTGAAAAATTAAGTTTTAGAGGACATTTATGATTACTTAATGTAATATACATATAAAAAATTATTATCATTCGTCTTCTTCTTACTTAATGGAGTATAAAAACATTGAATTCAAAGAATATATACCTCTTTATAGTAGAAAGGAAAATTAACAAAAAACTTTAATAAATGTCTATCTTGCTAGATGCAACTTGCATGTACTTTCTTTTTAATACTTGAAAGCTTTTTCTTCTACTATAAAGAAGGCCATTTTATTTTTAATTTAATGCTTTTATTTCCTAATGTAACACCTCTACTATTCCAAGAAGTTTATAATAGTTCCGTATTGAAAACGTATAAGGGTGCATTTGTCAAAATGTTGAACAATTCTTGTCCCTCTTATTTTATAAGGTAACAGGGCATTATATGAATCTAAAAAAAATAGTAATACAACCGGACTATCGTAAGCAAGAATCTGCAAAATTTTCAGAATATCAAGTATTTTCTATTATGAGTAAAAAATAAAAAACTATGCAAATTGTCAGGTCCGTCCCATGACCTAAGCTTTAATTTCATTCGAATATACCAAGAAATTTAGTAATACACTAAATTTTAACCAAAAAAAATTACACAGAGGGGTTAATGTAAGTCTCAGTTAATCTAAAACTGATGCGCGATCTTTTAATGCCTGTATTCTGTTTATGTATGTTCGTTTCGAAATGTGTCCCCCCGTCCTAAGGGCTTTATTCAAAGAAAGTTGTATTAAAATATTCACAAATTAAAATGTTACCTATTCCTTCTTGTAACTCTTATATAAATTTTGTAAAAAAAGTTCACATATACTTATTTATTAGTATTGTTTTCTACAAATAATTAGTTAATGTTGCACTTCTACTACCGTACCTTTATTATATGTCTTGTATGTTTAACGAAAAATTATTTAATGGAGCATTCAGTTTGGAAAATAAATATTTCAATCGAGTTTGTCGTTTAAAAGGACAGAGGATTTACTTCTTTCTTAATTTCACATATATCTGGTGCATTTAAATATATAAACTACTAAAAAAACATGTGCGGCACAAATGTCTTGTACGTCCAATGATTACGTTAAATGTACTAAAACAATCGAAGGCGGTAGCATCGTATACGACAAATAGGTAAATAAACAACATTTTAACCTATTTAAGCGTAGATCATAATCGTTCATATTCTGTAATAAGCGATGCAATTTTTCATTTATGCTGAACAAGAGATACCTCATGTAAAGTAATATATATCAAACAATATTGAATAAAAGTTGTACTCATTTTTTTAACTACATAAAACTGTTGTTTGATCTCGCTCATTTTAATTTTCTTTTTTTATACGATTAATATTATTACATCATATTTTTTATTTTCAGTTTCAAAGACTTTATTTTTTTTTAATATCATACTTTTAAAAAGAGCCAACTTTTTGACAATCACCCATAATAAAAAGTATTAAACTGCAGTTCATAAATTAAATTTTGCGATATTGGCAATACTCATTTAACTTTCAGATAAATAAAAAAAAGCTTTAACTCCAATTTATATTATAGTTGCTGTTTTAACTTTTAAATTATAGGTATTATATAAGGCTGATTTGCAAAATATTGTGTTTTTTCTGCCCTCCTCTTTATTAAAGTCGAGAAACTTTTTTTAAATTGGTACAGCGGTTTTATGTTTGTTTATATAAGTACTGTTGTACTCAGTTGTATACCAGTTATTCTTAACAATAAAAATATATATATTTATGAAATAATATTAAGTTATGGGCTGTTGAATCGTGAAAATATTTCCTGCATGTTTCAGGAACCACATTATTAAGATGAAGAACAATGTAGAGCGCTTTTATGTACCTGTTAATTTTTTTATATAATTATTGTTCTTTTTTAGTTATTTAACAATAAAAATACGCATAATTATGAAAACAGTGTAAAGTATAAATTGTTAACCATATTTACTGTTCGGCAGAGTATTCTATTTCATTTATTTAAAAAAATGATAACCGACAATTTACCTTTACATCGTTTTTCGTATTGAATATTTAGAAAATAGATAAATCATAATATTTTTCAAATCAGTCAGTATATATGCAGACAAAACCTGATGAATAAGTACTCTTAAGTTAAGTGTGATTTTGTAATGTTCAACGAAAATTAAATATGACACAACTTTACATAAACTTTAATTTTCAGTTGAACATTCAAAAATATGTTCAACTTATTAAACGGTACTTTTCGTATGGGTGCTATATGTATGTTGTTTTGAAAATGACTTTCGAAATAGTTCGAATTTTCTACTTTCTAAATTATACTGTTCAATTTTTAAGCTGAACTCTGATCTAAAATAACAACGGGCAACTTGTATCTACTAAAGAAATTATAAACCAATTAATAAAAATACCCTAGAAATGTTTATTAGTCTCTTAAATTAATAAACAAATGAAAATGCCTATGAAAATACCAATCAAGTACATCCGTTACCATGGCAGGTGCTTTCCATTAATAATTGAGACCAATTTACGGCTATACTATCAAATATATCGTTTCCCATATATATTAAACTTTAACTGATACACGAAACCTCAAAGACAAGTGTAAAGCACCTGTGGTACCCATACGCAGAACAGTTCTTCCCTATAAAACGATATAAAACCCGCTGCTGCGGTGTTTCCACACAACCCAAGGTGCAATACTACCGCACGCTTATCGCACCGAATTTACGCACCATACAATAGAAAACCGCTCAATGCCAACGCACACGCTACACTCCACTACCGCCGCAGCTTCTCAACCGTTTTTTTTATACACAAATATAACAAAACTACACGTGACGCGATTCCGCAAACTCGTGTATACCACACATACACACGCACACACATCATTCGCCATTATAAATCTACCGCGTTCGAATACTGCGGCACGCGACTCCACGCACTCGCAATTAGACATGCGTACTACACGAGTGCATTACGCAGAGGCACGCGCGAGCCGAGGCCCAGCCATGCAAACGAACTCTGCAGCTGCCCTGCACCCGAATACAAAAAACAATGCGTGCAATATATACGCACGCGGAAGCGAATACCGCGCGCGCGCGCAAGATGCGCGCTCGGAGAAGTTCAACGACACCCCCTTGCGGCGTAGCACATGCACAACCCTTTCGCGTCGCCGGCCTGTTTAAAGAGCCGCAGCGGCCGCGACCATAATAAGTATATGCACGCGAGCGGGGAAGAGGGCATGTACATATGTACGTGCGCTAAGAAAAGACGCGCGCGGAAGGGAAGGAGGAAGTTGATGAGCATACCGCGCGGGCGAGCGTTGCTTGCTTGCTTGCTTGCTTTGTTTTCGCTCCGTCTCTGTCTGCAAGTGTGGTGATCGCTCGCGGTTCGCGGGGTTCGAGGTATTATAGGTATAGTAGCTTGCGTGCACTGTCGGTGAGTACCGCCGAAAAGGAGAGAGAGAGAGAGAGAGAAGGAAGGAAATACCGCGCCGCGGATGGGACGACATATTGCGCGTGTGTATTGGAGGTGGATGCAGTGCGTAGGTATAGGTGTGTGAGTGCGAATGCAGCGCTTCTTTGAATAGTGCGGGCAATGGCAGTTGTCTTTGGGTAATGCGAGGACGTACACGAGGTGTTTCCTGTTGGAGGATCGGCGCTTTTTTGTCTTCTTTTTTTTTCTTTGAGATTTTGAAGCTTGTTCCGGGGTCGCTTGAGGTCGAACTCTCGCGTCATGGAGTCTGTAGGCTTTTTTGAAATGTTGCATGGGCTAAGTTTCAGAACTTATGCGTGTATTTGTGCCGTACGCACATGTTGCAGTAAAGAAAATGTGTTTTTTTCTTTTAAGGATTTAAAAATAGTAATCTATTTTTTATTAATCTGTGCGGTTGAAGTAATCAATTATATGCGAAAATGTACTTTGGTTTTTTTTTTATTTCAATTGCAAAGAAAATCACTTGAATGAAAGGATTCAAGTAATTGGCAATTGAGTATACTCATTAATATCATAGGTACCATTAAGGGGACCAGGCAGTCAAAATGAGGCTTTTTGCAAGATATTATTATAAAAATGGTTAGATGAAAGTAATTTTATTTTTTTACGGATATTCAAGTAACTCAGAGTATATAAAAATTTTTTTTTGCAAAATGTTACAAAAACACGTTGCAGAAAGTGTGTAAATTTTCTTTTATTTTACTTTTTAGTGATATCCTTTTTTTCTGGTGGACCAAATAAAACGTTTGAGATCTTAAGGTTTTCGTAATACTCTTCTTTTTGTACTGGACCTGTGTTATCATAAAAAAATATAATTTATGCAAATGATGCATAAAAGTCGCGAAATCTAGAAAAACGCATATTTCAAAGAAGAACGCTTTCTACATATTCAACAAAACTTGAAAGTAGCTGCGAACCTCAGTATTTGTGCAATCATTGAATAACGAAATGAAAAACAGATTTCGAGAAAAACGCGTTTATATAAATACTCCGGCGCACGGTCGCACGAAAAATTGACATTTGATTCCTGAACAGTATTACATTCGAAAAATCAAATAAAAAGAAAGCACTCTTGTCCTACCTACACGAAAAGTATGATTTTTCATGCATATAAAGCGGGCGGAAGGTGGTTCTTTACCGCTCTTGGGCAGAAAACAAATCCCTCGGGCTGAAAGTGAGTATTTTCCGTCCTAGGTCGGTGAGTTAACACACTTTCCGCATGAAAAATTCTCCTTTTAATATAGGTAGGACAAAAAATAGCGTGTGCACCACGGGTAGAAGGCGATAAACGCTCGTGCTGGTTGCAGCCCTTGCCAGACTTTATGGCCTGCAATGTGCACTCGCGGTACAGGTCTTGGTACGAGTATACTCGTGAGCGCAGCGCGACGCAATGCGAACGTAAAACGCGCGTACACTTTAAACTTTTTACACAATATACTATTCTTGACTGCTTGGTCCCCTTAATAAAAAGTGATGATTTGGCAGTCTATTTGATGGTACAGTACTGAAGCCAAGTACTTGTAGAAATTCTTGCAAGATAATTTTCTTTGTTTTTGAAATGATAAGACATATAGCTTTATAAATTGTCCACATATCGTGATATTATCTGTAGTATGTTATGGATTTCTGCTTTACATTATAGACTGAGAAAAGTATTCCATATATTTGAATTAATAAAATGTATCTTTAATATAATACATTTGTTGAAACAATCAATCATTAGTCTAATACATGTACATACTATGACGGTATGATTATCATAATATATTATGTATATTTAAATTATTATTATCGGGGTAGAAAGTTAGCTAGAATGTCTGGTTAGCTTATTAATTATTAGCCAGATTAATAAGCTATTAATAAGTCAAATTATAGCTAATATCTGGCTAGAATTGGCTTAAGACTTTGCTTTAAGCAAGAACGTATTTTATTAGTTTTTAAAAATATACATTATTATACTCTATTGAATATTCAATATAGTATGCCGTCAAAATAAATATTTTTATCAACAAATAAAAACTTACGAGATTATAGAAATATGTTTATGCAATACTAAAAGTATTTGATAACTAATAATTTCCTTTCAGAAAATTAGTCAATCATAACTTAGTCGACAAAAATTTTGTGATTGATGTCGAAAATAAAATTTTGTAATAAAAATTCATTGTAAAAGTACAAATATTTGTTTACCAATTCTCCAAATTTCGTCATAACTTACATTATTCTGTTTTTATTGTTATTTTTAAAATAACAATAATTATATGACTACATGCATTCTATTATTTATAACATAAATTTCTTCAGTGAAGACACTTAAATTTTATTCGGGGCTTTGGTACTTTTTGTGTAAATAATACTTTTTAAATGCACGCGTCGTTATGTAAACAAATAACTTAACCTCCATTACTTCTAGATATTTAAGGTACATTTTTAACTTTAATTTAGTAAAATACTTAATGTAGTATGATTAGAATTGCGTATTACTTTGATTATTATAAAACTGTTATTATTTCCATTATTAATTAATACATAAATTACTTAGTTTATCAATTTTATATTAACTAGAATATTAAGTAGAATCTAGCTAGAAATTAACTAAAAAGCATGTCGTTTTTAACTGATTTCTAGCTAATTTCTTAACCAGAATTAAAGCAGATTTAGAAAATCTAGCTAATATCTGGCTAGAAACCAGCTTAGATTTCTACCAGGGTAACTATGGGAATTATAACTTAAATAAAAATGTCTAATTGTATTTCATATATAAAAAATGCATTTTTTATAATTATTAAATAAGATTGTGATACTATAAGGATTATCTTTATTTTTAACCCGCTGACTGCGGCTCTATATTCCGACCGCGGGATAATTCATTTGTTTCATCAGGATTTGGTACGCAACGAAAAAATATTAAGCTATAAAAATGCTTAGAGTCATTATAAATAACAAAATGGCAATAGCCGATATATTAGCCAAATGCAGTGAACGACCTCCGATTTTACATTTTTATTATAATTATTATTTATTAATTTTATATATTATATTTTATATCCGCCAAATCATCAATTTCCGAGTCATTCCCATCGTCTATTCGTAATAGTGATTCTTCTACTAACGTCTCAATCTTCTTCCGAAGTCTTGCACTTCGCCGCATGGTTAAATATATAAATCATTTTACCTTGAGAGAGTTTACTACATTTGTCCAATATATTGTACACATTTTCAATGCGGTTTATGGATTTTTGAGCCCGAAAATTCAATTGTAGGTAGAGGAATATATTAAATAGTTTACTAAAATATAGAATAAATACTTCTTACCTAAAAAATTTAAAAAATGAGCTTCCAGTGATATATATTGTAAGAGTGAAACGGAACAGTTTTTTTTCTCTAACCAATACGCCTGAGATAAATAAGCTTATACGAAGTTTATTTTGTAATCTGTACTAAGATCACGCCATTTCCCATTTGTGTCAACATTTTTCAAATTATACCATGCAATTACGGTCGTTAAAGAATGTATATAATATTATTTAGATATTAATAAAATAGATGGCCAATATATTGACCAAAAGCAGTCAGCGGGTTAAGTTAATATACCTTTTATGAATGAATCTGTAAAACGTGCGGGAGTATCCAGTTTAGATCATTGTCATTCGTTCAGACTATTAGATATCGGTATAAAAAGAAACTCGCGTAACGAACAAGTGTAAAAAAGTAATCGAGTGCAACGATTTCAAATACTATAAAAATTTTTATATTCTAAGTTTGTTGATTTGGAAAAAAATTACTCATGTAAGTACTTATTTCAATATAGTATGCACACCATATCGAATCATAACGCCATACAGATTGAACGTACATTTTCAATCGTTATAAAAATACCGCCATTCCTTTACTTCGACTCCGACGCACTTACCCTTCAAAATTGACATTTCAGACCCTAACTAACTACCCAAAAACAATCAATATCCCTACTTCTCACCCCTGCCAAAATGAATAGCCTTCCGCTTCTGCTTCTCCTCGCACGCACCTCGAGCCTTCGCGTTTTCGCAAGCAAAAATAGCCCGTGCACGGTAGTAGTAGTATAGATCGAGGGAGACAAACTATTGTCTCGGACGCGCGCGAGCAAGCGCAACAATGCAAAAAGGCGCGCGCGCAGCTCAGCAAACACCTGCTACCCCGTCATTACCGGGGAGAGAGCAGCTCTAATTCGCTCTTGGGGCCCTTTTCTTCGCGGGCCGCACACATTAGTTTCCGGGCTCGTGGCAGTATAGATGCGCAGTTTCGCTTTTCGAGGTTATTACAATAGTCTCTTTTCTTGCGCGTTCGCCGGTTTGTTTGTCTTTTGCTCTCTCTCTCTCTCTCTCTCTCTCTCTCTCTCTCTCTCTCTCTCTCTTTCTCTCTCTCTTTTTCTCTCTTTCTCTCTCTCTTTTTCTCTCTTTCTCTCTCTCTCTCTCTCTCTCTCTCTCTTTCTCCCTCTCTCTCCCCCTCTCTCTCGTTTGTTGCGTATATATAGGGAGGAAGGGCTCAGTGCAGTTATTGTTTAGACGAGGCGAGAGTTATGGGTGTCTATATATGTAAGGTGGTTCGTGTAGTGTTTGGTGAGTAGGGAGAAGGTGAGTTTTTTGGGAGAAAGAGAGAAAAAAAGGCTCAGTGACTTGGCTTTTGACGAGCGACATATGGTACTTGTTCCAGTGTGTGTCCGTTGCGTTTTTTTGATTTGGGGCTGAAAAGGTGAAATCGCTACGAATTCGTAATAGTCCCTCGGAAGTATGTATGTACGTCGATTTGCTTCTGCGCGTATTCAATTTGTATGCTTTTGTAGGGTCAAGCTAACTTGTTTGATCGTTGCAAATCTATTGTATTTATTTATTGTATATAAATTTTGTATTTAATTATAATAATATGTTAAAGTATGTTATCACAATTTCAATCTTTATCAATTTCAGCTAAACTATTAAGTTTAGATTGTCTCATTAATTATAATTATTCATAAAATTATACAATAATACTTAATTTGTAATTATTCATAAATAGTATTGAAATTTCGTAAAGCTATAATACATACTATTATGTTTACTCTTTGACTTTGTAATTGTGTTTATCGTATAATACATTAATTATTATCGTAACTCAATTGAAATATGTTTACAAGATATAAATATTATTTCTATTTACATTATTTAAGTTATTATTTTAACTAATTGCAGCTTCAATTATATTAGTTTCTAAATCTATCTGTTTTCTGGTAGCTCTACTTTACTTAGACATAAAACAATCAATCGCGATTTGAAATATAATATAAAAGATCGTTAGTCAGCTTCTATTTTCAGTTGTTCTATCTTCTACAAGATATTCTTTTTCATTTATATTTCATTCAAGATATAACACATTTTTTTTTTTTTTAAATGGCATTTCGAACTCGAAAGTTCATCGCCTCATCTACGCAAGCCTTCCACGTTTCCCTATTTTGTGCCAACCCCATCCATTTCGCGCCTTCCCGCCCAATTTCAGTTACGTCTGATTTTACGTTATCCTCCCATCTGCGTCTAGGTCTACCAAGAGGTCGCGTTGCTTTCGGTTTTCCTTTCATTATGCGCGCTGCTGTACGATCATCGCCCATTCTTGCCACGTGCCCTGCCCATCTTAGTCTCCGTGATTTTATTATTCTGTTAATATTTGCTAACGCGTACAAATTATGTAGCTCGTCATTGTGCAGTTTCCTCCACTCCCCAGTTTCCTCATCTTTCTTTGGCCCGTATATTTTCCGCAGAACCTTATTTTCAAATACCCTAAAACGATTTTCTTCCGCTTTAGTGAGCGCCCAGGTTTCGCACCCATACAAGATTACCGGCATTATTATAGTCCTATATATCCTTATTTTGACATTTTTCGACAGTAGCTTTGACTTAAGTAATCTGTTCACAGCGTAGAAGCAGGCATTACCCGAATGAAGTCTCTTATTAATCTCGGCTTTAATTTCGTTTCGATCATTTATAGTTGTACCTAAATATCTGAATTCGCTAACCGTTTCAAAAGTGAAATTTCCGACTCTGAGATTCCCCTCTGCTTCACGAATGCCCAGTTTCTCCATGATCATATATTTCGTTTTCGATTTGCTCAATTCTAACCCCGTGTTTTTAGCCGCATTTATAAGGATTTCCGCATTTCTCGCCACCGTTTCACCATTATCTCCCACTATATCCAAGTCATCCGCATATATACTGATATATATATATAATTTTCTCAGTGTATTTAAAACTTACGTTTACATACCATGGATTATATGTACCAAAAAGCAGTGAAAAACGTTCTTTTATTCGTATAGACTTTACAAGAAAAAGGGCACGTGCACCGTGTACATGCACCAGAACAAAGTCTACAAAGTTTCACGCCATTTCCGTCCTCGGCGCGCAGCCGTCGATTAGATAAGCTCTCTCTCTCTCACTCTCTCTCTCTCTCTTTCTTTCTTTTTCTCTCTGCGCACGTACACGTAAAACAGGCGCTGATTTCGTATTGCTCGGCTCGCACTGCTGCTGCGTTTATGACTATTCGCCAAGGTGTTACAAACACGAGTGGCCGATCGGCGAGCGATTTCGATGCACTGCAATTTTCTCTTTTTTCGATCGTGCGTCGTCCTTGCTCGATTGCGAAATTCGATCTTTTCGAGCGAGAGTCTCCGGGTATCTTATTTTCATGAATACCCGAGATGATTTTTTTTTCATTTCAGAGATCCGAAGCTTGGCAATAAGGCAGGAATGTTATAATAATAATATGATGTATATTTTCTATCGATCTGATTTCATATTTTGTTATTGAATTTTTTGTTATTGTGTATGTAACGAAAACATTATTATGTGAAATTATTTAAATATTTTGTATGCATAACTATTATTTGCAGGATAATTTAATAGTACATATATATTAGGAAGCGAACAAGACTGGACAACAACTCCATATTTTATGAGAATTGTTTTTATGCGTTCTTTTCATCGTAAACTGCATTGTTCACATCGATCATTGTTCGTTTCTATTCACATTGATGGTGTTAATTTTAATCCAAACTTAAATTCAGCAATTAAAAAGTCATCTAAAGTACGTTATTCCATTTAAACAAATAGAAAAAGAAAGATGATAGATAGACAGATGGATAAGAGTTTTATTTTTGTCAGTGCAAAAACAATGTAGTTTATCTTAATTTTTTCAGTATTAAAAAAGTGGAATTATCTGTCTACACCTCATAAATTACAAAATAGCGAATTCTATTACAATACCTAATCTCTACATGTCTATATACTTCCATCCTACCAAGTAAACAATTTTCATCTCTGCCTCGTGCAATATCTTCACAAACGAACCTCACATCTACACACACACCCCCACACACACACCACCTACTAATACTCAATTTTAAGTTATCCGCATAAAGCCTGCGACAACCGTGACACGAGTTTCAGCAGTCTGCATAGTTAGCGTCCTCCCGAAAACACCACGTCAACACAGATGAAACACAGTAGCAACAGAAGCAGCGGCAGCTCACCGTTAATGAAGCTTATTGAGGAGAGGGCCCTTAATCAAGAAAGTCGATAAGCCGCGCGTCCTCCTCGACTTCAATAGCATGCCGCGCGTTCCTGCAGCTATTAGTGCGCGTGTATATACCAACGGGACGCTATTGCCCCTGCCGCTGCGATATTGCCTATACGCTAATCGGATATTAGACTATGTATTGATTCCATATTCGCGTGGCGCAGCGACTCATCAGCGGAAGATTGATTCGCATTTCGCAGCAATGTCGATTTTAACCTGATGCCGCTGTTGCGAGCGCGCGCGCGCGCGCGTACATCCGGCTCGCCTGATTTCGATGTGCATATTCAGCGCGTCGCGGTGCGTATGTAGGAGATTCGATCGGGCGGCTATTGCGCGTGACGACTGACGTTGTTGTTGCACGGTGGATTGCGATGAAGGTTTTGGTGGCTGGCTGGGTAAGAGATTTGGGAGATTGTAACGTTATTATATACGTGGTGATTGATTTTGCGGTTTTTAAAAGACGTTTTGCAATGCGTTGTGTGTGTGTGTGACATCGTGAAAATGAGAATAGAAATTATTGTTTTAAAATGTATTTTGGAGAGAGTTGATCACTTTTGGGATTTGAGCTCAGTTTCAAACGCAATTCGATTATTTCGATAATATTGCAAAATATGGGCAGCAATGATTTAGGTACTTGACCTTTATTATGAAAGCAGCCTGTTTGAAAAAGTTCAGACTTATAAATAGTTAGCACTACAAATTCATATATTGAACTTGGAATTCACATGAAATTTTCTTTGTCGATGCATATGATGTCCATTTCATTTAAATAAAAACGTGAAAATTAAACAAGTTATTGCTTTCTCATGTTTCGCATAACGTTACCAGCTCAGTACACTCCAAAGAATGCCGATACTGAATTGATGCCATCATGAACAATTAATAGTGTTGTATCAGCTTTAGTTGTTAATGCACTGCAAAGAGACAGAAATTTCACAAAGAAAATATAGCACCATCTATCAATAAGACGTGAACAAAATTTCATGCAAATTCCCAATTTAAATTAGACGTTGTTTATCACTAATTTTAGTTTTTTTATTTTCCTTGTGTAACAAGATAAGCAATTGATGCATCTGCAGCAATGCATGAATATCAGTAAAAGAATAAGAAATAAACAAAAATAAATAAAACCCCCCCAAACTCTCGTAGAAAATCGTTCTTTCAAAGACGCAAACCCTTCCTGATCTTGTACCAGGGCAGCAGCACCAGCAGTTCCGGGCGCTGGGCCTCGGACAGCGGCCCTACCTCGACGGTCCGAACTCCTTCACGAGTCACCTGCGCGAGCTCGAGTCCTATCGGCGTACGAAGCACCATCACCACCATCATCACCATCACCAGCAGCAGCAGCAGCAGCAGTTGCAGAGTCCGTCGGCAGGCGACAACGCAAACAACGTCAACTCCTCGACCACCTCACCGTCTTCCGGCAGTCACTTGGCCAACACGGGCGGCGGCGCGAACGCCCACCAGGACTGCTACAAGCACAGCCCGCAGCACGGGGGTGAGTCTGAATTCGAAGATTTTTTCATTCTGTCGTTTTTTCTTTCTTTTTTTGTAGTATTGCAGAGCGGGGTGACCTTAGGCCGGTGGGGCGACTTTGGGCCAAATTATAAAAATAAGGTTTTTATATACAGCACCGCAGAATGTATGCGTTTGGAAGCTATCAGAGGTATTTTGATTTGAAGGTTAGATCCTTTAGCTACAAAATGAACCAGAAAGAAAATTGTTTAATATATCTAAAAGTGATTTTTGGATTTATGAATGGAAAAAGAATTTTCACCAAATTTCCCACCTCGAAAACTTTTTTCTGCTAGAGCATGCAAAGGGCTTCTATTACGCCATTTTTGTTTTTCGTATATCAGTTTTTGACTGATTATTTACTATCGGGCCATCTTGTTAAACATAAAATGAGTTTGTTACTGACTTGCCAGTGCTCTAAAATGAATATTTAGGTATGAAATATATAGAAATATAAAAAGTTACTCAAAGTCGCCCCTTTAACCCATTTCTTCCCAAGCGGCCATTTTATAGTCGATTGATTTTGCCTAAAACCGCCATTTTGAAATTGTCCAACGGAAATTTAAAAATTCTGACTTCAGAATCGGAAAGAGCGGACAATTTTACTTCAGAAAAGTACTATTGGTTATTATTATTTTTTTTCGATAATTTTTTAGGCAAAAAACCAATCGACTATAAAATGGCCGCTTGGGAAGAAATGGGTGAAGCGGGGTGACTTTGACCACCCTATTTTTAATATACTATAGCTCAAGACTAAACTTTTAGCACCTGTTTTAGAACTTCATTTTTGTCAGGAAGCGAACCTGAGTAGTGTAAAGTTTCAAAGTGGTTAAAAGTCACCCCGCTCTACGGTATTTTAATATTTCGTTGGCCTTGACACGAATAAGGAAAACAGAATTTTTGCAAAACGGGAATTAAAATAATATAGATATGTATATATGTAGACAAAAATTAGAAAAACGATATTTTCGATATTTTTGACGATTTTCGTCAAAATCAATTTTGTCAAGATCAATTATAATTCCCGTTTTGCAAAAATTCTCTTTTCCTCGTATATATATATATATATATATATATATATATATATATATATATATATATATATATATATCATTAAATAACACTACACTGATTATCCTCAAATCAATATTTTTATTACTGAATCCATTTAAATTTAAAACAAAGTTGTGACGTGATTTGAGAATTATAACACTAAAATGAGTAAAAAAGATTCTAAAAAAATGGGCTTTTTTAAATGTTGTACGTCATAACACGATTAACTTTTAATCTCTTTTCTCTAAAGCAAATCTATACCACAAACTATTAATTACATGCATTATAAATGAAATATCCAAAGGGATACTTATGTGTGTTACTATCAAATCGTTTACTGCCTGCACTATTTTGAAAATCTTTCTTTTTTAATTCAATTTTAAAGAATTTCGAGGTATATTTCAGCTTTCAAGGGGACTTTTGAGGTCTTTCTAGGTTCTTTTTCTTAGTTTTGTAATTAATGTATGTTATTAAATTTGCTCAAGGATTAGTATTAGTAAATCAAAATTGAATCTCGAGTAGGTTTGATCCTTAAAAATCATAAAATGATTCCATCTCTCAAAACGGATAGATGTATAGATGTATTGTCTTATTTACATTACTTAAAAACCCATTACCGCCAATATTGTGAATATATTCAGATCTAAAAGGGGCAAAATTGATACATAGGACATTTAAGTAAAAGGCTAAAATTGAAAAAAAATATCCAAATGCATTGCTTAAAGCGATGGAGAAGGGACCAAAAATTAGATAAAAAAATTAGAGTGAAATATAAATACTTCATCTAATTAGTTTTTCATTTATCAAATGTGAAGTGATGAGTGAAATTAAAAAATTCTGAAGACGAGTCTTTCTTTCAAATTGATAAAATTTGGATTGATTAACTTAGACCGCTTTCAAAGTGATTCGTGTATGGTGTATACGTAGAAAGTTACAGAAGTATAAATTGGTGATTATATTATGATGTATATATGAGGATCCATATTTTAAAAACAGAATTTAAGAAGTTAAAACGATTGCTGAAGTTATATTCCATTAAAATCTTCAATTCATTTTAATGCATGTAAATCAGTTATAGTATACTATAACTGCAACTGAATATTATTGAATCTCAAAATACAAGAAACATTCATTTCTGAAGTAAAAAAGTAATCGAAATAAACTAAAAACTTTATTAATTTCATATTCATATACCATAAATGCAGTTGAAAAGGTTTATCTTTTATTGAAGTAAAACTTTTTTGTTTTTTATTTCGAATTCATGAAAGTAATCATTTGTTGCTTAAACTTTTATAATTGTATTAATTTTATATTACATTAAATATTTTATAAGTCATTCATAAATAACTATTATAGAGGCTCTTTCAGTGGATACACGTAAATAAATATTTTATTCTGTTTTTAAAGACAAACAGTTTAGGCATTATCTTCCTTAGTATAATCACTGCAGAAACGTTGTTTCTCGAGTGATTTAATCGATGCAACTTTAATTTTATTATTTAGTTTCAAAAACATTCAATTAACTTATAACTTTTAACTTAACTTATAAAAGTTGTTAAAACATAATTATATTCTAAAAGTTAAAACAATGGGGAATAATACAAAAATTACTTGAAAAACTTTATAGAAATAATCACTTGTAAAACATTTTGAAAAGCTACCTGGGTGAACTGTTTTTCTCACTGTACACATTTTCTCCTACAACATCGTACTACAATTTCACGCTCTATACCAAAACAGAGGCAAAAGAGAAGAGGGCAAGAAATGGAACCGGCCAGCAGTGACCGTCATTACGGCCACGCGCTCACGCAGTTCTTTATATCAACATACACTTCTCTCGCTCGATTATGATTCACGCGAATTGCAATTCCCTGCAGTATAACACTTCTCAACTTCGGACTCGGTTCGTAAGGCGCGATGTTAAATATTTCCGCGGATTCGAATTTCCCGCTGCGGTGTGTTGCTGGCTGTATATATATATACCTATATATTCACGTCGTCGCGTCGTTGCGCCGCAGTAATAGTCGGTCGACGGGGGGTTAGTCCGGCTTTGAGCGAAAGAGTGAGACAGAGATAAACATGGTAATGGGCCCGGGGGAGTCGAGGGGGAGAGCGAACTGAGCGAAAGAGAGAAAGAGAGAGAGAGAGAATCCGCCGTTTCGCGAGGTAATAGTTTCATACCTCGTTCCGGCTCTGCACCCTCTAATTCAGCATAATAACGACATTCAACCTGTCGTTCTGTCTCTCTCTGTCTTTCACTCGTTTTCTCTCTCTTTCTCTCCCTTTCGAATCTACCGCGCGTTGCTGCTGCTGCTGCTGTTGCTTCTGCTGTTGTTGCTGCTGCGGCGGCGAATGCAGTTGACGATGAACGTCACGTTGTCTTCCACCCTTTTCTTTTCTTTTTGTACTTCCACTTCTTATCTTTCATGATTTTCTTTTCTTCGTATTTTTGATAGTTACTAAGTAACTCCGGGTGCATTCTTTGCATAATGCAATGAAATTTGATGTCTTGTTGTACTTTTCTTAGTTGAGGGTGTTGAATATTTATATTTTTTACTAAAAATATATATTTATTTGTATTGTATAATAAGGGAAACAATTACTTCGTGTGCTCTATAGTTTCATGTATATAACATTGAATTACGTATTGTCTAAATACAATCTATCAGACAGTAATAAGTCAAACTTTCTTATCTTGATTCTTTTAATTGATAAATCATCTTATGTTTTAACATGAAATATCATCTAAAACAGTTGCCTAATTTGTCACCTGACTTTTCACCTAAAAGCTTAAATGTAAAAACAAATGTTCAATGAATATTAAATATATATATTTCGATGTTTAATATCATTCGAACATTTATTTCATAATAAATATTTGTAGGAGATAAATGAGGTAATTGCATCAGATAATTTAATAAAGGGATACATCAGGTGAAAATCAGATTATAAATCGGCTGACAGTCAGGCTATAAGTCAGCTTACATAAAGTTATAAACCTGGTGACATGATAAGGTGATAAGTCAGCTGATATAATCAGATGATTAATTATTTGACTTAATGGCATAATCAGGTAATCGAATCGGGTTATCAAATAGACAATAAATTTCTGAATAAATAGGTGGTACATTTATTATTGTCTATTGAAGAAAGTACTGATTATTTCAGATAGTATCGTGTCAGAACATCATGCGATTTATCACCAGATTTATTTTAGTGGAGCAATATTTAAACCTTTTTATAACATATTATGTGACCTCAAACTAGTTTATTAGAATCATGAAGCATAGCGTTTTTGCAAGTTTCTATAAACTTTTACAACCACTTCTATCACATCATACTCATCCGCATATAGTCATCTCTAAAGAAACGAATAAATAATTCCTATAGCCAAAACTATCGAAGCTTTCATAATAACTATAACAACGATTGCATAGCGAAGATTAAACGAGTCCCGTTTAAGATTTTTCCACAATATCGTGCTCGATGCACAAGACTTTTCTTACTAATAAGACAACGCAAACGAGAACATTAAGAAAGAGCAAGCCCATAGAAAAACCAAAAGAAACAAAAAGGAAATACAGAAGTACAAGAAGCTCAAAGAGCAACGATGAAAAAAAGGCACACCGGAGGAGAAGCACAGAAGGAGGAGTCGGATCGCCGATCGGCCTGCGTGTTTTTTCTGCCACTGGATTATCGCTCGACGCCTTGTAACACGATCGGCCGCGCTTGATTCGCTCGATACGTATACATCCTCTTCGCAGAAGAAAGACTGAGAGAGAGAGAGAGAGAGAGAGAGAGACGCAGAGATGCGCGGAGGACATGCTCGAAGCGTTAGATCCATTATGGCTCTTTAATGGGTAAATAAGGCCTACAGCGGCTGGGGCTGCAGCAGGCCATCCTCTGCTTGTCCGCCCTGTAAGACATAATTGACAGAATCTGTTTTTAAGTAGAACGCCACAGGTGCGCGCGCGCGAGGCTTATATATAAGTGAACTTTGTACTTTACGCGCGCGGCGGATTATATACCTACGCATTGTGCACGGCGGCCCGGTGTACTTATTTAATTTGCTCTTTTTTCGCGCGGCGTTTATTGTCGGGGTGGGGAGGGGGGGGGGGGGAGGGCTGTAAGCTAGCGCGCCTCCTTTGAGAGCCGGACGACGGTTATTGTTTGTTAATGTACCTGCGTTAAGGGGTTGTGGGGTTTTTATGGCTCGGCGCACGAGGCGCGCATATAGGGCGTTGTACTTTATTTTGTGGATGTTTCGTAATGTGAATATTGTTGTATTGTTTTTATGTTTTTGGAAGAATATTACCTTGCTTGTAAAGAGATGTGTCGCTAAAATGAAACAGTGGAAAGTATGACAAATACAGTATTTTAACAGTGAATATTAACAGTTTTACTGTGCCATTTAGTAAATATTTACTGTTTAATCGGTGGACTTCGCGCTAATTTAGTGGTAGTGACATACTTTGCACTGTTTCAATTTCAGAGATTATTTGCTTTATAAAATTTTGATTTATATATTTTATCTTTTACTTTATATAATTTTGTATTGCAATCCCAGAATAATGCTGTGATATAGTATTTTATGTGTACGTAATATTTTGTTGTATGCAATCTTTATTGATTTTTAACAAATGAGATCAAATTACAATCATTTTTTAGCATGAAACAAAACTTGCGAAATAATAAAAGAAATACATTATATCTAATTGGAATGTGAGATACATATTAAATCGTAGGACCCATTGATAAGACTACTTAAAATTCAACCTATTTATCGACGTATATAGTTATAATTGTAACACTCTATCTTCTACCTGTGTAATTTTTCATCTATAAACGAAATTTTGCGCTTCAATTTTTGTAAGCTTAAGCCAGAGGTGAGTCTTTTAAGCTATTAAATTTAACTTTCAAAATAATGTATCTAATAGAGACCTCGAATATTAACCATTAATATTTTTGTTCTTACCTATGAAAAAAGATACATACTGAAGGTTAATTAATTTGTGTAGTTATCAGTATTACTATCAAACACGATGTTGAGTTGTCGTCGTCTTGCTCTAAGGATATGATATAACAGCCATAATTGTACAAGTATCAATTTCTATTCATCAATTGATTTTATTTGTAGTATACATACAAGATCAAGTGATAGCTAGGTAAAGAAGTAAAAAAGTCCGAAAAAGCAATTCCAAAAATCCTCAACATACAACTCGTATTTCAAACTCCTCACTCGAGCAGTACAAGAACAAATTTCGCTCTGTCAGTTCACTTTTATTTCGTAGCCAACTCTTTTGCGGTATATAGAATTCACTTCTTAACTTCTCGCACCATCCCGATATAAATGTCACGCGGGAAACTCGATCAGCAAGCGAGCAAGATCCCTCGCGGCAGCAAGCGTTAAAATAAACGACACCGAATCAAACCCCTCTCTCTCTCTCTGTCTCTTGCTCTCTCTTTCTCTCTCTCTTCTCTCCTCTCTCTTCCTGAACCGTTCCTCTCCGCTCGTCTCGCATCAGCGGTCGCTCGACCTGATCAAAGTTAAGTAGACGCGCCCCTGCGCTTCTTCTCTCTTCTCTCTTCTACTCGCCGAACAAGAGAGGGAGGGAGAGAGAGAGAGAGAGAGAGAGAGAGAGAGAGAGAGTAAACTCTTTGAAGGCAGCACGTTGCGGTTTCTCCTCTGTGCCCTTAACTTCTCTCTCTCTCTCTCCTCTTCTTTATCCCCCGCTAGCCTTTTCCTTCCGTAATTACCTCGTTTGCCCCTCGCGCTTGCGCGCTCTGAATTTCGCCAAGGTGCGCGTGCGCGCTACTATACAACAGAGCTTGTCGCGGAAAAAACGAGCTCATAATTCTCTCTCTCTCTCTCTCTCTCTCTCTCTCTCTCTCGTCGTCTTATCCGTTCTGGGGAACGATAACGAAAGGATGGAGGGAGAGACTTCCGAGTAGGTATAACGCTTCTATAGCTTATAGACGAGAGAGAGAGAAAGAGAGACGTTTCTTCTCGCTTTTTGCCGCAGCGTCGTCGACGTCGTTGTTGCTTGTTTTCGTTTTTTCATTCTTTCTGCAGCGCGGCGCTGCTTTGGTCTTTTTACGCGCTGCTTAGACGCGATTTTTTGCTCTCATTTGTTAATTATCGGTTCTCGGTGTTCCGTAGTTGAAGGGGGATCATGCCGTGGCGCTGCTGGTTGCTTCTTTTTTTCTTCCTTCGTTTGACGGTGTTTTGTTTGTTCGAAAGGCGCTTTATGGTTTTCTATGTTAATTTTATGGGCTTTTTGCACCTATGAAGCTTAGCGGTTGGCAAGAGTAACGCGATAAGTAAAAGATCGAATTAGTGGCTGAAGGGTGGACTTGCGTTGTAATGACGCGGATGAAAGTGGAAAATTGACGTGTAATTTTTTGGATTTTTTGTCGGTGATGCGTATATGTGAAGGCATGCGTAATTGTGGAATGTGATTATTGTGTCGATAGAATAATCTGAAATCTTTGATAATCTTACAAGGCTAGATGCATCTACTTCACAATTGTAATAATCATTTACTTTGTCTCTCAAAAAATTCTCAAATTACATATTGAAACGCATGAAACGTCTCATTATGATATTTAATTAACTATTTTCTTATATCATGACGATTCTAAAAATTTATTGTGAATATTAAACTTAACTAGTTCAAATTACGAATTATTTGCCATTATACACGTTATGTTTTATGCAAATAATGTTTGAAATAACCATTATTAATTCGATGGATCATATGCGAAAGCCTATTACGTCATTAAGCATTTTCTGTAATATCAAAATAATAGATGATAATAATAAATCAAAAATATGTCAGCCACATTCAAATTTGTTTAATCTAATAATCTATAGCCAAATAATACATAATGATAAAGTTCGTGGTCTAACCATACTTGGATCTTTCTACTGTCTTAAATCAAATTAGCTAAATAGTAATAAAATACACCAAAAACGACTGTTCAAAATTTCTATCATATTATGTAATTCAATAGATAAAAATGAACCTTCACATTTCGAGGACTACACAAATTCCACGAATTCCTCGAATTATAATAACCAACATACGCATAGTCACAACAATGCCCCGAACAAAAATAATTCCTTCGCTCGAATGTAAAAATTTCGTTAAATTAACTCGCAATAACTCTTTTTCTTTTCATTCGTCCCAAAATCGAATGCACATGCCCCGCACGCCGAAATTGCCGAGAGAGGCCGAGCGAGGCCCGAAATTTTTATCACCGCTCGTGACCCAATCGAATTCGCACACATCGAAAATCGATCCGCGCACATCCGAGAGAGTCTTCCGCGCGATTCCTGGAAGGAGCGGCGCGCGAAATAATCGAAGGGATATGCAATTCGCCCGCGCGCCTTTCCCCCTGCACCTCATGGTTTTGCACGCGTTGTGCATCCCAGGCAGGGTTTGCGTATATTATACAGCGAGCGCACGTCTGCGTAATACCAGGGATCCAATCGATCGATCCTTCGTCTCCTGCTGCTCTTCTTTCGTCACGTCTTGCGGATGTTTTGGTTATTCTGTTCTATTGTTCGTGCGAGTGTGTGTGTGCATCGGTGGTGTGAAAATTGGACGAGACGGTTAGTCAATTTGAGTGTGTAGAGAAAGGTGAATCAATGGTGTATTGAAATTATATTAGCTTGGAGAATTTAAAAAAGAACAAGGTTCCTTTGGTGATGAGTAAACAAAAATATTTTGGCTGATTATCAGAAACTAAAGTTACCTTATAATGATACAAAGTTTATAAATTCAATAAACTATTGTATTTACAATCACAAATATACTAACATATTAATTATGTCAATCTTTATGCTGATCTTTTTAAATGAAGAACGTATAAGCTTTGATACTAAATTTTCTTTTCTTTCTGCGATGATCTATGTTCTTGGAGAAATAATTAATTCAATAATTATTATGTTATATTGTGATGTATTTACGCAAGTAAAAAATAATAACTATTACTAGCCAAGTATTAACTTTTACTAGACGAGTACTCAAATATAATTAGCAATAATCTTACAGATTTTTCATTTGCGTACTAAGGAATCAGCCCATTACCCGATTACCGTTAGTATATGTGTTTATCTGCACGTAGTGCTTAACTTTTTAGAGCCCAGTGTCACATATACGTGCATCCATTTTGTCTACTTTAGTCATCGCTCTGATTCAACCACTATATACAAGATTTCTTTTTAGCACTTGAAATTCGCACATTCTCTCAAAAATGCCTAATTCTTGTAAAAACCGCTGTGCGTCAAAGGTTAAATGGCTAAATACAGCAATTTGATAATTACTCTCAATAAAATTAAGCCATTCAGATTTTCTACAAGTATAAAAAATAAAACTACAAACGTTCGCAACACCGAAAGCCACAACAACATCCGAAATCACCTCGCTCAACGGAATCCCGCAGATACCTCATCATTGCATCACCTTCTTTTTACTCCCCCACTCCTAACAACGAACTTAATTCCACAATCGAATCCTTCACGCGCTCATTGTATCCATCTATCCGCTTTCGAATCTTTTACCTTTTCCCCCTTCTCCTCGCTCGACGATCTCTTACACCCCGTGCCGTTTTTGCGCGATGCTCCCCGCGCATCGATGATCCTTTTGTCTCGCGCGGACGCGCTCGGATGCAGCCAGCGATCGATTGATGCTACTTTCATTCTTGCACTGTGGCGTCTTTTTTTTGCGTCTCAACTCTTTTTCTCCGCCGGTTCTAGGTGTATATATATACGTTTTAAGGTTATGTAAGGTAAATGAAGGAGACCGCGCGGTCCGTCACGTTCTACTCGAATTATCGATGTGAGGGAGGAGGAGGGGAGATTATGAGAGAGTGGATTGTGTAGTGTTCGGCATTTCGTAGTAATGGGCAGTTGGATTGTGGATTGTAGGAGCTGTGAAGAAAGGGGAAGGGGGTTTGTTTAAATTAGAGGATTTTGCGCGGAGCCATTTTGCGGTGGTTCTTGATGTGTTAACCCCCCTGCGCAGAGAGCCGAGTATACTCGTCCAAACCGCACGTCATTTTTGTATACATTTTGTATCACAAATTTAAATCTTTACTTTGTTGGGACATGTACAACCTCTCAAATTGATGCTAAATAGTATAGCTATTATTTAGAAAATGTTACGAATTTGCAGAAAATATTCTTGCAGACTTACATTCGATCTAGTCCATATACACGAAAATAAACTTCTGCGCAGGAGGGTTAGAAACACTTAGGGGTATGAAACTTTGATTTTTCTTTGGATAGGTGGTGTGAAAAAGTTGTATTGATTATTAATCGTTCGTGCCGTATAAAGAAATATTTTTGCAAGCAAACATAATGAAAGCTCTTTGTGACGAACTAAAGAATTTTCCATAGAATTAATAAAACGTTTTTT